>CAUYPK010100122.1:0-41387 GCA_963574355.1 Loris lydekkerianus | reverse complement strand
AAAGAATAAAAAAAATTAAAAGTAGAAAAAAATGAACAGCATCAATGTATAGAGTACAAAATTCTCCATCGATCAGTATATACCACGACACAGAAGAATAAATATTTATTGAGATATGGAGCTACAAAAACACATGACATTAAAACGGACAAAACTTTTGAAGCAACCTAATATAACAAATTTTGTTGAGAATATGGTAACTGCTTCTAAAGTATTATGACAGAATATAACTCTTACCTTTTGAAAGTTATATGATTCATGAGTATTTTTAACATTCAGAAAATTACTTCATGTCTTCATGAAGAAAATCCTGAGTCATTGTTATTTACCCATTCAGCAGATTTTTCTTCAGTGTTTTCTGTGTTCCAAGTGTGCCCATGGGCACTGAAGATGGAGCAGCGAACAGGACCAAGTCCCTGCTCACTTGGCGCTTACTCTGTAGTGGAGGGAGACGTACAGTGTCTGAATATGTCCTCTAGTTTCAAATAGTAATAAGTGTTTGAAGAAAAACAATAATTTTTAGTGCCTTTTTATATGCTATGTCTATATGTATATAAAAAACCCCTTCTCATCTTAATAAGCGTTGTCCAGCCGTGTCAGCAGATTGGAGTACTGGAGGAGAAGAAAGTTCTTCCTTTTTAAAATAGGACAGAAGCTTTTTAGGTGAGGTCTTATTTTAACATCTCCAATTACCCTGAGCAGTTAGGAAGCAAAGGCAATTATGAAAGATTTTATGACTCTAATTTGTGACATCAGGATAGTTCAGTTTATGACAGAATATGATTTGGTATATAAATTTTTTTTCCAACTATTATTTGAACTTTTCAGTGCCTGCTGACTTTTCCTCACCCCTTTCCTAAGGAGAGTGTTCAGGCAGTTTTTGAAAACTTACTTTTAATAAAAAGCATGTTGTGTTTTTAATATCAGTCATATTTTGTGGGTTTTTTATTTTCAATAGGAGAAAGACCATTAAATCTCCGAATGCCTAATTTACAGAACAGACAACCCCATCATTTTGTGGTGGATGGGGAGCTGAGCAGACTTTACTCAAGTGAGACAAAGTCCCACTCATCAGGTGAGAATGTGGTATGTGCTTAAAGAGTAATGCTTGAGTAAAAGCATCTTTAGATTCTGTTCTTTTACTCCCACTGTCCCTCCCCCTACCAGAAAATGTCTTTACTAACAATGTTACTATAGGCTGAATATCTCTAATCAGAAAATCTGAAATCCAAAATGCTCCATAACCTAAAACTTTTTAAGCACTGAAATGATGCTCAAAGGAAATGCCCACTAGAACATTTTGGATTTTGGATTTTCAGATTTGAGATGCTAATCCATTATATACAGATAGTGCAAATATTCCAAAATTTAAAAAATCCAAAGCATTTCTGCTCCCAAGCATTTTGGATAAGGGATGCTCAACCATCAATGTTTCTCCCCTTGAAAATGGTAGATTGCCATAACACTAGCCGGTCTTTTTTGAGAACTTAGTATTCTTTTTTGAGAATTTAGTATTCCAAAGAATGACAGGAAAAATTCATGAAGGTTGAGATTATTTTGATAAGCTATAGAACATGAATGAAGTTTGAATTATGTTACTGCCAGAAAAGGGAGTCCATCCTTGAAATTGATGGACTCACTGTTTGCTCTCACACTGAGGAAATCTTGTATACCATAGTCTAAAATTTTCATGCAGATACATTTAGGGCATGATAATCACATTTCAGAAGTAAACTGAATTTTATAACAAGATAAGCCGCTCACTATTATAGTTAAGATGTTTAACCATTTTTACCCAAAGAAAGTAAGTTAAGGAAAGTTAAAAAGTATAAGAGATCAGCTCCATTGAAAGAGTCTAGTATCATTCAGTCTTTCAGTTAAAGTAACGTTAAGTGAGTCACTTAATCAAAGTCACTGACTTTATAGATAAAGGAGCTGAGGCCAGATAAGATTATGGGTCTAAATTTGTATTATTAAGTCAATGGACAAAGCAGTCTTTATTTAAAAGTTTTCTTTAAAGGAAAGATCTATTCTTTAAAGTTTTTTAATAAACAAAACCATTTTCTACCAATTTATATTCCTTTGAAGACAATATAAAAGAAATTCTTCAATTACATTGATCATATGTGTCTCATCATGTATTTCTGTTACACAGTTTTAGTTGAGCTAGGGTTTTATCTCTGTTAGATGGAAATAGATGGTTGAGCTAGGACTTTGTGTAGAACAGAATAAAGGGATGCCTTTTTTTTTTTTTTTAATGTGTAGAAATAATAGAGGTTTCATATAGTACAAACCTCGGTCCAGATCTTAGCACTGATATTTGACTGGATTAACCCTAGCTGAGTTACTTGACTACCCTGTTCCTTAGTTGTTTTATCCATAAAATAAAAATAATTTCTACCTTGTTAAGATAGTTATGAGTATTAAACAAGCCCATGTACATGAATTGTACGTCTCACCAGGAATTCAATAAAAAGGTAGCTGCTATTTTTCTTATTTTTAGGCAGAATTTAAAATTGCCTTCTATTTAGAGAGGATGAATTCATACATTGAGATACCTATGATGAGCTGTTAGTATTGGTTACCTTTCTATAATAGGATCATTGTAAGGTATATGTGCACACAAATATTGGCACTTATCCTAGAAAAAGTGCTGTATGCCTCGTTGCCTACAGTCACCTTTGAGGTACTCCCCATGGGAAGCTATGCACTGACACTAGAGCCTAGTCCATGTTTCAAAGTAATTTTGGAACTCTTTTTCTGGAATGGCCATCAGAACTGTCATTATATGAGGTTTGAAATTAAATTCAGGAACTCACCCTAGAAAAATATGCTGCATACTTCACTGCTGAATATCCCTATGGTCACCAGGTGGCCAAGGGGAGTACTTTGAAGGTGATCGTAGTGATATTCAGCAATGAGGTCAGTAACACTTTCTCTAGGATGAGTTCAGGAACTTCGTTGCCCTTGTGTATCTCTCTATATTAGTACTTTACATAAAGGTTACGTTACGTTGTCATTCTGTAGTGTTTTTTTGGGGGGGGTGGGGGGGTTGTTGCGCAAACCCTGACCTGGCTTGAATGCCAGCTGGGAAAACAACACTGAAAATGTGCAAAATGCGTGAGTTTAAAACAAGGTCTGAAAGTGTCTGGAGAAGGTATACATTAGCTCAGGGTGAGTAGTAAGACTGAGAAACCGCATCCCCTCTTTGGCCTCTTCAGAAGGCTTATTTTGATTTCCAAGAAAAGTGCATGTGCAAAAGATAGAGTTGAAAGAATCCCAAGTTCCCAGGAAGACTGGACAGAGAGAGAGACTGGGTAAGAGGCAGGGGGTTGGTGGTTGGTAAATTGGTATATTTAAATAAAGGGGGAAGGGGAAGCTCTATTCTATTAAACCAGGTTTCCTAATCTAACTAGATATTCAGAGTTTAATCCCTCTCATCTATTGACTCTCCAACGCATAGGCCTAGTCCAGCCTGTGCGGCGCCTCCGGGTTCTTTTCATCTTCTGTGATTTTGAAGAACCCCCAGGGATTGTGCATCTGCAAGCATGCCCCTGGATACCCCAGGATTGAGGCGGGGCACTCTGCTGAGAGGTCAACCTATCTACCTCAGTTTGTGTGGTTGAAAAAAACTATATACATGTAACTCCATGGAATGATTTCTTATGAAAGTAGTCTTTGTGTATTTAACCCTGTTTCTCCAATCTTAATATATCATTACTAGAGGAAATTTTAAAAATAGTTTCAGATTTAACCATTGAAGGTGTTTTTCTTATGTCTTCATTGATGGTATTTTAACCAACAATGATTATATATAAGTGGTCAGTATTATTATATAAACACACAAATATGTATGAGTGTGTGTGTGTGTGTGTGTGTGTATAGTTTTGTGGGTTTTTTTTCTTTAAGAGATAGGGTCTTGTTCTGTCATCCAGGGGCTGGAGTGTAGTGACACAATCATAATTTATTGCAGCCTTGAACACCTGGGCTTCCCACCTCAGCCTCTGGAGTAGCTGTGTTTATAATACATGCCACTGCACCCAGCTAATTAATTTTTTTATTTTTAGAGATGTGATCTCACTATGTTATTCAGGCTGATCTCAAAATCCTGGCCTTAAGGGATCCTCCCACCTTGGCCTCTCAAGCAGCTACCGCATCCAGCTAATATAAAAAATTATTTTAGCAGTAGGGGTCTCACTATTTCCCAGGGAGGACTCAGATGAAGTTATCCTCCCGCCTGAGCTGCCAGAGCCCTCCTCCTGCCTCAGTCTCCAAGTTGCTGGGGTATAGGCATGAGCCACCTCACTTAACTGTTTTATTTATTTATCATGTTGGACCAAGCATTAAATAAAAATTGATATGCTCTCTATGCTAAGTGTTTTATGTGCATTTCATTATTTTGCTTTCATGCCACTTGATTGTAAGTAGTATCCAAATTTATAGATGAAGACCCTAATGCTCAGAGGTGTGTAACTTGCCCAGATATGTGTACAGCTAGTAATTGGCAGAGGTAGAATTTAAATCAAAAATCTGAGTTGTTACTCCTTACTCTATAAACAAAAATTGTATATATGGAAGTGAAGAATCATGAATATTATTTGTTAGGAAGTTTGGTGAGTTTTATAACTTTGATTTTTGTAGTTCATTGGTTTAAAAAAATTAACAGACTTTATATTTCCATTTTTATGCAGAGAGCCTTGGGATTTTAAAAGACTACCCTCACTCAGCTTTTACCTTAGAAAAGAAAGTCATCAAAACAGAGCCTGAAGATTCAAGATAGCTGTGATTTTCTCACTGTTTTCTGGAAATGGCATCAGATTTAAGGATAATACTCCATCATAGAAATAAGCCTTAATAACCAGTGTTGCCTCATTCAGCTCAAACAGATTTCATAGCCAAAGCTTAAGGACTGATAGAGTAGTTGGTGGAAACCAGGAAGACAAAACAACGGGCACAAAATAAAACCAAGAGTGTTGCGATCTATAATTGAAATATTGATCTATTAACATTCCTGTGCAAGTCATTTGTGTGGAAAGTCTTACAAATTAATATTGTAAGCACTCATTATTTAAGAATGTACAATGTATTTGTGTAATTTATAGAAGTAAAATCTAGATGTTGAGACTCGTTTGGTCCACTAGACATGAATACAGTTTATTTTACTTGAAATTTTGTCTACTTTGTGTATTTAGCAAACATTTACGTCAGAATTTAGAATCTCTGCAATTACATAAAAAGAAAGCTTAAGTGATGTACTGATTGGCAAGGTTGCAATAAGGATGGAAAAATGGAGAGCAAATACTCAATTTAAACCAAGGAGAATATTGTGGATTTAATATTTGATAAAACTGCTTTTTGTTTAACAGGAAATGTGTAGCATTTGTTTATGTAATATCTGTTTATCTGCACATTTACATAATAAATACTGGAGGAAAGTTAAAAAGATGAGCAATAGAGTAGAAAATAGTTCTTAACTGACTCAGATTGTGTTATTAGCTACTTAAGATGTTTCTAAAGATAGGAAGCTGTTTCTTGGACAGATAACTTAAAAAAATGGACCAATGTGTTAAGAGGCTTGACTTAAATATTGATATTTCAGAGTGTGTTAAATAGATTAAAACGGTAAATTAACTCTACATGTGATAAAGATGGTGCCTGTAAACGAGGACTGTAATAGATTAAGTACCGTTTTATAAAAGATCCAGCCATTCTTTATATCCGAGAGTCAAAGAGACTACATGCTTTCACTGGGGGATGTCTTGCCACCCACCCACCACACCTGTGGGCAATCCCTGTATCCACACCTGCAAGCATATTTCTGTTGAAGTTGAGTTGACACCTATCCTCATATTTATTTTAGGATGTCGTTTTTGTATACCTTACAGATTGTGAATGCAGTTTTTTCTTTAAATTTATCTTGGCAGTATGTTTTTAATTCCCCCTATTTAATTAATGGACTGTGTGTATATGTATATGTGGGGGTGTGCTTGAATGTTAATAATACACGTGTGTACTTAAGAGAATTTCACATCCGACTCTACAGTGGTTAAAAAAAAAACAAATAACAGTATCTGCCGGTATATACCTTTTCTGTTGGTTTAAGAGAAGATATTTGACAGCTTTATCTACATCGTACAGATTGATCTAAACCCAGATGTTGCCAAGAAGAGTGTATTGACATGGAATATGTATTTTTTGTTTTCAGTGCAGCTCTAGATCAAAACTGCATAACAAATATTAAGTCATAATCTGTTATACTAAAATTTGTCAGCCAAATGTTAGATGAGATGTCTGCACTGTAGTCTCAGATCACTGTCACATATATAATTGCTTTTTCATTTTGGTTTGTAGAAGAGCTTTACAATAGAAACACCAGTAAACAACTTTTATACCATTAAAAGGCTTTTTCCCCTTAAATGTTTTAATTGTACCATAGCGTTTTGCTCACTGAAGAAGCTTCTTATGGACTTTGCAACTTTGTTGCTAGCTTGAGGTTGATTATCTATTTGTATTGTTTACTGTGTGTAGAAATAGTATGAGTACAATTTAAATAGACTGTTCAGTTTTTAATATTAGCCATAGCACTGGTTAGTATCTTAGTAGTTTCATGAAACGTTTCCCGTATTCTAATCTATTCTGAGAAATTTTGTGGGTTTTTTTTAATTGTGTCTTACAGTTCAAGTTTGTAGATTTTAATAAGCAACAATTTTTAAAGATGCAGTCTTCTTCCAACTTACATTTATCCATCTTTAGTGGACCCAAAAATTGCATCTTTAAATCCATAAATAAGTTTCCTTAAGTATATCATACTTTTGCATTCTTTCAAGCTTAGTGATAAGGGGGAAGCACAAGAAAAACTTCAGTAGAACACAGTTTTTATTTTGTAAACACTAATGTATTAAACTTGCTATACATTAAAGCAAATAATATATATTTTTATTTGAATTGTATATATGAATTGGATGTTATACCTAGTTGATTTTTTTCATTTTGTTAGAGGTATTTTCACTGAACAAGGTCAATTGGTTACCTCAGTATTACAGCCAATATAGTCCAACGGACCATTTTTGCCCTAGTCTGTGTTACTCTTTGTGTGAAGTCTACGTTTTAGTGACTCTAAGCTGTTGGTGAGGTGGGACGAGTGCACTTGCTTCCTGTGGCAATAAAGATTTTCTGTGCCTCACAAGTTTATGTTTATAGCACTTTCTGCATAACACTTTCCACAGTGGATGATGTTAACCTCCTCTGCCTCTCTTATCTGATTGTTTGGGCTGGGCTTGAGTATTAGGGACAGGAGCTTTTGCTAAATATTGCTGTCAGCTACCTTCATTTTGAAAAAGTTACGTGGTAAACAGGTTTCCAGTTGACTTAAAAAGAGAGCAGTCAATATATTGCTCTCATTTATGAGAAGTTTATAAAATTTAAAAAAAAACCACTACTTCTAACCAACTAATAAATAAAAGAAGGCTCTTTAGGATTTAACATTTGTAACATGTTTGTAAAACATTAATATGATTTAGTCTCAGTACTACAGGTTAATTATATGAAATTGAGTTAACCCTATAGTGGAGAACTAGGACAAAGCCTGGTGACAAAATTTTATTGGATGATTTCTAGAGATGGATGAAGAGCTTCACTGTGTCAAGCACTATTCTAGGTGCCAGCTTGAGGGTGAAGGCCACAGGTGAAATATGATTCTTGCCCTTAGAGAGCCTAGTTGGAAGGGAACTAACCCTCACATAAAATACAGATTTTAGTGCATTACATCCATGGTGTGAATAAGGACATAACTGCATTGTGTATTACATAGACGTTACAGTAGTGGAGTAATAGGCACTTCACAGGTGAGAGAAAAAGCACACTTGTTGAGTGAGAGATCAACCAGGACTAAAATAGTTGACATTAAGAGGCAAGATTTGCTAAAAAAGCCGTAATGGTGGTATGCTTTGTTTTTTTTTTTTTTTGTGTGTGTGTGGGGGGGTGGTTAAATTGTTTTATTTTGAAGCTGAATACCGTTTAGATGTGCTTGCAAGGATAATTCTTTTGACAATCCCATTGAATTGTCACAAGACAGGGGGAAGGGTGCTTTTTTTCATCTATCCTTAATTAGGAAAACCACTTGGATAAATACTTTGTAAGATTTTGTGATTATGAGGTTCCTAGCACCTAGTGTACCTCCACAATTACAGTTATCAATATTTAAGGCTGAAAAGCTAAATAAATGGCAGGGGATTTCCTAACACACGGTCTGCTCACTTTGCTACTCAAATGGTTAAGTATTATTAACACCCATTTTGCTTGTGTCTTCACTTCATGTACTACATTGATTGAGTCTTCAAAAGAAAACCAAGATAAACCCAATGAAACCAGGAAGTCTGTCTCTTTTAGGACATAAATAATTCAACTGGTAAATAGCTAAAGTTAGAAATGAACAAGCATTTATGTTTGTAACAGCTTAAAATACGGTAGGTGCTATTTAACTAAAAACTGCCTTGTGGTCCACCTGCGCATGGGTGGCGTTTCAGGGAATCCAAGCTTATTGTCTGTGGGTGTCCTCATAAATGGTATTCTGAGTGGGCCTCCAAGGTTAGTAAAAGTATGATCCAATGTCCTGACATTAATTTTTATTATAAATACAATTTAATCTCAAGAGCCTTGCTGTTAATCTATTTCCTTAGTGACCTTATAAAATGATTTTTATTTCACACATATAAGTGATCAAAAGCTAAATCCGGGGCTAGGATTTTTCTTTCTAAATCTACAATGTTTAGATCCTTAAAACTTCTTTGGCATCTGCTTCTATTGACTTAATGAAAATTATTCTTTGAAGATCACCTCAACGGTGTTTTTATTTTTTGTGCCAGAAAGATGAATCAGAAATTTATTTTTTAAGTTTGTAATTATTCAAGTTAGAATCCAAAAACTTGTGCTTAAGGTTTTCACTTCAACTTAAAAATCTTTTCTGTTAAGTTTAGCAGAACTTTTAAGGGAACTGTGTAATTGGTTCCATTTACAAAGTTGGTTACTCAAGCTCCTTTGTTTATATTCTTCCCATCTACTAGTATCATACAATTCTTAAGCATTAAAACAATATCCTATTGAATTCTGGGTCTCCTGGCTGTGTCTGACTATTTCACCACTATTTCCAAAGTTACTCCTCTGGCAGCTAAGTTACTTACTTCCGAAGTATTGGTCCTGTAATCTTAAAGGTTCCATTTCTACCAGTTCATCTTAAAGGCAATTTTTATGACCTTTTTATAGCAATTGGTTAAAACCCTTAAGGAAGAAATGAATCGCATAAAATACTAATCTTAGTGATTATTTCACATTTGTATGAAATGCTTAGTTGCCATGATTTTTCCATCTTATTTAATTTTAAAATATGTAATTGACAAAATAGTATTCAAGTATACAATGTGATGGTTTGGCATACATTGTATACTAATTATCATAATCAAGACACTTCAGTAAGAAAATATCTCAATTTTTGTTGACTTTACATTTAATGCATGTTAGTTTACTTATCATTAAATGTCTTAATAAAGAATGTCTTAGTTTTCAGTAAGATGTTTTAAAATTTTCTACATAGAGCATTCTACATTGATAGAAAAACTGAAGACTTAAGTTCCAGAATTTTCTTTTTAATGTTTTCAATTTCCTTCTACAAGGTTTTCCATTGTTATTTCTCAAAAGAATCAACTTGCTGCTTCACAGTCTCAGAGAAGTAGTGACAGTTGAAAGTTACCATCAAAACATAACGTCATCAAATGTAGAGTAAGTATAAAATATTGGTTCAAGATGGTAGTGCCACGAAAATACTAAAATCATGAACCCAAGATTTTTTTCTCGTTAACTTACTAAGAGTGGCCCATTTTGTGAATTTCCTGGTAGTCCAAACAATTTGCAAATCAATTCCAAGCTAGTTTTGCTATGGGTGAGCACCAGGCATGGTATAAATTAGAATGTGCTTCATATTTATACATTCTGAAACCTTATGAGTCATCTTTGCATTTAAAGTTTACACCTCATAAATTTATGTTTTAAGTATCATGCTCAACACCCACACATGATCCTAAGCAAGCAGGCCATTCTCTTATAACTGTCACAGACACCCTATACTGACAGGTCACTTAGGTTTGAGTATGTAGGAAGATACTTAAGTTGTGCATACGTAGGTGGAATCTTACGGGTAACTGGCTCAGCTGAGGCATTTTGTGATTTTCTGAGGCTACCTGCCATCTTCAACTGTGAACTGTCAAACCAAACATCTGTGGTCTAGCACCATACCCTGCTATTATCCTTCCCAGAAGACAAAAGTGATTTCTGTGGTAGCATATTCTCACACTGTATGCTCTGCAGGGTCATCATTTTAATTATGTTTCCCGAAGAAATAGATAACTTTTACATCCTCAGGACCCTGATAATGTAATGCAAAGATGTTTTCCATCAACAGTTTATTTTTTACTTTTTTTTTTTTTTTAAAGGATCCATCAACAGTTTAAATGGAGTAGGTCATTGTTTTCTCTTCAAATTCAGCCAATGTTTCTGACATGTTCTGGACATCAGAACATGTCCATGCATTCATTGTATGAATTTCTTTTGCATATACTGGCTAAGTCTCAAATTGGACCATATCTTTATGATTTTTATTGATGAGAAGGCAATAAGACAGTTTATCTAATAAGACAGGAATATTACAGATACAGCCACGTAATTAACTCCAATTCTCAGGATAATAAAAGCCAAGTTCCACTTTTAAAACTTAACATTGAAGGTGAAATAGATTGGAGTTTACCTAATTTGAAGAGAAGAACAATTTTAATATATCGTCATGTTTAAAGTGAGGAGAGAGGTTTTATTTCCTAAGACTTTAAGCATGTATGTAATAGGTTTACATGAGAAAAAAAGTCACTTTTGTCTATAATCCCTTATTAAAAAGACAGGAACTAGTTCTACCTTGAAAAGCAAATGATCTAAAACTGAGGCTTATATTCTTAATCCAGTAGTAATTGTAGTAGTGCAATATAACAAATTCACCGTCTCCTAGCACTGGGCCCGCTGCTTTTACATTTAATCTCTGCAACTCCAGGAGGAAATTATTATCACCCCCACTTAGCTGATGAGAAAACAGAGGTCTCAAGAGATTAGGTAATTATACCGTAAGTGGGAACTTGGGCCAGTCTGGTGGACCCTATCCAGACAAATACACTTTGAACTACATGGTCTGCCCTGACCGTTTTACATAGTAAGCACTTTAAAATACAGGTGAAATTTAAATAGGCACACATAGAAAGAACTAGCCATATGTGACCATTGATCGGCTGGTTAATTGTTAGTGATGTCTAGATTTCAGCAGCAACTTCACGAAAGGAAGTAAACAAAAGCCATTCTGAAGGCAGTATCGAAGCATGGAAGTCAGAGAGCATTGCCCTACTTGGGAACAGGCCTGTCAGAAAGGCCCAGGTGAGGGAGCAGAAAAGTCACAGTCAGATACTACTGGGGAAATGTAATCGGCTAGAGCAGAGAATTCAAATAAAAATTTAATTAGAGATGAAACATCTGTAGAAGAGTGCCTACCAAATGAAATTCTCTGAACATACCCTGTACTAAGTTCCCATTTGGGCGGAAAGCAATTAGAAGTTTTTTGTTTTGTTTTGTTTTGTTTTTGAGACAAAACCTCAAGCTGTCTTGAGTAGAGTGCTGTGACATCATAGCTCACAGCAACATCCAACTGCTGGGCTCAAGTGATTCTCCTGCCTCAGCCTCCCAAGTAGCTGAGACTCTAGGCACCTGCCACAATGCCCGGCTATTTTTTGGTTGCAGCTGTTATTGTTGTTTGGTGGGCCAGGGCTGGATTCGAACCCGCCAACTCAGGTGTATGTGGCTAGCGCCTTAGCTGCTTGAACCACAGGCGCTGAGCCGCAATTAGAAGTTTTTGAGGAGAGAAGTAAAACAGTATAAAATTTTGGAACCTAATGACAAAGCAGCAATAATTGGATCCTTAATATTCAGTGTTCAAGAAGCCCCAGAGGGCTTGGTTCTGGCTCCAGCATGTGGAGGTAGTAATTAAGGTGCTGATAGCTTTGTCCAGCCTTCAGTGGGGAAAATGGAGTTTGAATTGAGAGTGAGAATGAGGACCAAGTGGAACAAGAGTGAAGGATAGTCATTATTCATTCTGTTAGCATTTATTATGCCACCTGCTTAAAGATATTCAGGCACATAGTGGTAGAACTGGGGACAGATCATGGGACATCACCCTTGGTCTTAGCTAGGTTTCCAAAAAGATCTGATGTCCTTCAGTATTATTTAAAATGGGAACTGCTGAATCTAACCTCTCTTAAGCATTGGTAACTTTATTTGCATGTTTAACTTTATTTGCATCTCCAAATTTCACCCACAAATTATTAATTACAAAGGGGAAAAGTCAATTTTACAATTGTGAACTCTGTTCTCCTTTCCTGCACTGAGTGAGAGAATTCTAAAAAGAACATTTCTATTTAAAGCTTGCAAGACCGTTGTTACAGTTGTGGCCTAATTGACCCGTTTTCACACACAGATCTGACACTATGATCTTCATTTACACAAGGAAAAAGATCTGATGTTCTCAATATTATTATTTAAGTGGGAACTGCTGACTCTATCATATCTTAAGCATTGATAACTTTTGATTCTTTCATCTAGGCCTTATAACTGAAATAGAATGCTACCTTGTAAAACAAATTCTAAGATCTCTGTTCATTTTAAAAAGCAAATGCAAGCTATTGTCCCAGCAACATGGGAGGATCACTTGAGCACAGGAGTTCACATCAGCCTGGGCAACAGAGAGCAACCCCAGCCCCCAAAACCCCCATACAACAACAACAAAAAAAATTCAAGAAATTGAAATGCCCCTTTGTGCTCTGAAAAGATACAGGATGCATAAGATACATGGACAGGGAAGAAATAAACTTAGATTTTCTTTGATGTCACCTATGTTGAGAATCAGGTGAATGTGTAGACAGGCTATATGCACTATCAATTATGTGAGACTGACCCCTATAGTGATCTATAGGCCAGACTTGACTACAGGGGAGCCCATTCAATTATTTTAAGCACAAAGGACAGTTTTCCAGAAGAATACAAGGATATCTTAGGGAATCCCAGGCCAGGAAGCACAGCTCACCTCAGGAGGAGCTGGAGTCGAAGAAGCTCCAGAAGCAAACGTTCAGAAGCAAACACTCTTCTCTCCCTGTCTCTCTGAGAGGCCGTGTGGGCCCTCAGCCCCTTCCCTCTGTGCCTCTGCTTTGCCTCTCTATGTCTGCTGCTAGGTGTTTATGGCTGCCCAACTCAGCCTGACAACGACTTTCTGTCTCCACTCCTCCAACTGAGACTGAATAGGGTCTCGGAAGCCCAATTCCAAATTTCTTACAGGAAGAATCTGCTTGCTCCAGGTGAAGGCAGAAACATAGTCCATTGAGCTACAAGATGTTAGATCCTTATATCAATGCTTGCTCTTGGGAGCAAAATTCCCAAGTAGGGATCTTGCTCTGGTTCGTTAAGAAAGACTGTGAAACTAGTGTATGATGCCCCATGATCATACCAATGTACATAGCTATGATTTAATTAAAAAAAAAAAAAAAAAAAAGAAAGAAAGAAAGAAAAAGACTGTTATGCAGAGTGAAATAACAGGGAAAGAGATGGCTGGTTCCTCCTTGGTATGTGGAAGATCTCAATTTAAGGCAAGGGAGGTAACAGCACCAGGACTTCGGTGGTGGCCACATGTGGAGCTCTTAGGCTCCCACTGTCCCCTCTCTTCTGGCCAGTCCTCAACACACCAAGGAAGCTCGCTCTTATCTGGAGAAGATGTCCATAGCCTAATGATTAGCATTTAACATGGGTGGTAGTCTTTTCTCTTTCCAGGTGGATAGGACACTTAGGATGAAGTCACAACCACTTTCTGAAGGCTTTATCATGACAATGTTGACTATGGAGTTGCAATAAATAATCAGATTTCCATAACAAAAATTGTAGGACCATGAATATGGTCCATAACTACCTATGAATATTAATCTCAATAGTGTTTTTAAAAGACCCTTAGGAAAATGCAGCTTAGCTTTGCAACTGTAAAACTGTATTAAATAATACTGTTCTGGTTGCTAAAACTATAAGCTCATTTAAGAATGCAGTCATGTTTAAGGATGTGAGGATAAAGGGCAGCTCTAGTTGAGCTACAACTGGGAATCTAAAAGTATCAGGAAACCAGACAGGCCTTTTCTTCACTGTCTGCTCTGCTTGTCTTTATGCATCAGCTTCACTGTCATCTCCACAAACTGCCGTTTATCTGTGCCATGATTGACCAGGTGCAATATAGCTCTGACAGTAGTGTGGGCTTACCTCTTTTGTGAGGTGATTCCTTGAAACATTAATGTATATGTGCACTTCTGTTTTGTTTTTCCTTTTGCCGGCCAAGAGCCATGCACAGTGACTTAAAGAGAATTAGGAAGGGGCCGGCTGGCATACAAAGATAAGAATCTATCAGCATACAAAGATAAGAATCCATCAGTCAATGGTTTGTCTTTTTTGAATTTACAAAATAGGCTCTTTTGTGAGAGCCTATCAGAAACAAAAGTTCTGAGAAGCTTTTGATTTGAAGAATGAGGGAGGTGTTGTTGAGAGAAAAAAAGGATCATGAGAGTTGAAAGGAAAGGCCTGGAAGGCGACAGGGCATATAATTTGTGTCCTAACTACCAAATGTTGGAAAGAGGCTGGAAGAGGACTGTGGCAGTAATTAATACCTCTCCCCAGGAGGTAGGGGAGGCAAGGTCAGCAGAGCCAGAGTGAAGGCACAGGATGTTTGGGGAGACGTGTGGACAGAGGCAGAGTTGGCACTGAGAGGCTGTGAGTATTGTGCCCCCAGGGTGGGGAGCCACAAAAAGACCCTGGCCAGGCCTTCAGATCAAGGATCACCATGGGATTCCCCGGCCCTTGGTGGCCAGGAGCCACAGTTAGCTGCATTTTATTGCTTGTGACCTGTAGAAGCCCTTTCACGGATGACAGCCAGCATGTCTCCTTGGCCTATCCAGCAAAAGGAGGCTTCCTGAGCTCAGGAATTTGAGGATCTTTCTCTGATTTGCCCATGAAGACAATCAGCCTTTTCAACAGAGCAGGATGCTCCTGCACTCCCAGCACAGAGGGTGGGCCCTGATCCCAGAGCGGGGAGTGGCCGTGACAGTGGGGAACCTGACCTCATCAGGGCCTGGCTGCACAGATTGCTGCTGTCTCCAAGTCTAGTACCAAATACCCAGGGAAGGGACTCTGATTGGTTTGGGGCAATGGAAGATGCTGTGAACTTGGCAGACACTCCAAAGTAGTTTCATGTGGAAATTTTCACGTTGTTTTGAGTTATAGTCAGATCACTACATATCTTAGCTTTTTAATGTTTTATGAGCTAATTTGAAAACTTGAACACACTAGCCCCACTTTAGTTAAACTATAAAGATACTGGTAAAAGTATCTTTAAGATTTCTTATATCTCTGTTTGAGATTCTGGTTCTTTTTATCTTACTGTATCTGTAGATGGTGAAGGAATTAAAAATACGCTGCTCTGGCATATTGGCTATTTTAAGTTAAAAGCACTTAAAAATCAACAGGTGCAGGAAGATCATTCTGCCTGCTTTTCTGTTTGTTAAAAGCAGATGAAATTCCCATGTGAAAGACACACTCCTTATACTAGAAGGAAAGGCAACACTCTTATCAAGAATGAGAAGTCGAGACTGAGAGAATTCTGCATAGAACTTGTTGAAATAACTCTTATTTTTTAGGCCTCCCCACAAAATTTGTTACTTCTTCACAACTTGCTGTTCTTTGTTCAATCCAGTATAGAAATAACTGGCTCTAACTGCTTCTTTGGGTCTTCTTTACAAAGGCCCCCAGGCCACGGAAATCTCGTATTAAATATATTCGGATGATTTTCTTGAGCTAATCTGTGTCATGTTAATTTAATGCTCAGGCCCAGCCACAAAGTGACCCTGGAGAAGAGCCTCCCTCCCCTACAATGGCTACCTGCTGGTCATCTAGAGTTGGTATTGAAAAATCAGATTTTGTTCTAAGATAACCAATACCTTCTATATGTGCAAAACATGCCTCACACCTCACCCTGCAGACATCCACATACCAGGGGTTGCTTCTTCCCTGTGCTCAGGATTAAAGTTCCTGTCTTGAACTTGCAAGGAGAGAGAACATTCTGTAGGATGGACAAGCTGTGACAGAAAGAAGAGGTGGCTGGAGAGGGCAGAATGAAGTCTCTGCTCCAAATCTCTCAGGCAGATTTGGGGTCCTCTGTGCAATGAAGGATTGGAGGCCAGGGCTGGATGAGTTATCCAGAGAACTTTGTGAGGTTTGGGGACAGAGATGCTTCAGGAGGCCAGGTGCCCAGTGTGGTTGGGAGCATGGTGGTGACACACTCAGGACTGGCAACCATGGGAGCAGACCCTGCACCCTGGACAAGGACTCTGGAGGACTCAGTAGCTGGTGGCCATGGCAAGCCTTCTCCCAGCCGCCTTGAGGGGAGCAGATGAGACAGAGCTGGAGCTAAAGTGATACAGGTAGAAGGAAGAAAGGCCAGGATTCTGGGTGGGCAGTGCTGGTGTGTTTTGGGGACACATTTGGGAATCACTTTGCCTTGCAGGCCAAGGTCTGCAATAACTCAAATAAGGGCTAAGAGTTGATCTTTAAGATTTATCTTCAGATGTCATATACTGAATTATGTCCCCTTTCCAAATCCATATGCTGAAGTCCTAATCTCCAGCACCTCAGAATGCAACGATATTTATAGTCCTCATAAATGAGTGATGAACTAAAAATGAGATGTTAGTATGGGCCCTAACCCAATGACTGGTGTTCTTACAAGAAGAGGCAATTTGGGCACAGACACAAAGAGATGATATGAAGATGTGGGGAGCGGATGTCCATCTGTAAGCTGAGTGAAGGAGTCTGGACCAGATCCTTCTCTCGAAGCTCTCAAGAGGAGCCAATGTTGCTGACACCTTGACTCAGACGTCTGCCTTGGGAACTGTGAGAAGATAAATTTCTGTTGTTCAAGCTGTGGTACTTTTTGATGGCAGCACTAGCAAATTAATACCCCAGAACACAGAGCACTGTGAAGGAACTTTATTGACTTCTACATTTTATGGCTCTCCTAATATCAAGGACTTAAAGAGTCACTGAATTACAATCCTAGTTTTGTAGACACAGGGAGAAGACATTGGTATTACCCGTGCAAAGCCACAGAACAGAAGAGAAAGTTATGTCTTCAGCCCAGCTGGTGACCAATGGCCCTACAGATAGTGCACCAGCCACATTGTCAAGCGATTTTCTAACAAACTTCTCCGAAATGAACCAACAAACTGTTTAATTTTGACTCCCATAAGATTTCCCTCAAGGTAAATTATATTAAACTCAGAGTTGGTTTAACTCTCCTGGGCCTCCAGTCCGTAAGAATTCATGAACACAATGGGACAAATGGGGAATATTATGCTGGTTAACTAGTTCCCTGCATGATGGGGGAAATGTTAATTGTGCTACTTAGTCAGCATTGTGAAGAGAAATGTCAAACAAAACTCTCTGGTGGGTATCTTGCAACACACACACACACATACACACACACACACATACACACACACACGTTACATGTTGCAATTATAAGTTGGGTGTCAACCATGAGATCAGTCGACAATCTTCGGAAGTCTCAATCAGCTAGAATTATGACACTGTGCTGTTTACCAGAAATGAGTGATGTGTTTCATTGTCTAAATTTTAAAGCCACAATAGAACTCCCAAAAAGTTTCCTACTTCAAAAAATTTCAAAAGAAAACTAAAGAAAGATATAAAAAAAAAAATCTATAGAAAAATGGGGCATTTTCTTACCCAATTATTTCAGTCTTGACTTTGGGCTACAAAAGTAAAGCCCTAAATTAATGTGTCTTTTTCCTGTTTTCTCAAAGTTTCCTATACAGAACATGTCTCATTTTCTGATTATGATATGGAAAATGCAAATAAAACGATGCCAGATGTCTGTTCACTCTGATAATTACTTTGAAGATTCTGTAATTGAAAGCTGATGGAAATTAGAACCATGTTCCTTTCTAAATGAAGCAAATACCAATAGGTTCAGCAAAACAAAATTTAAATGACATTATTGACATGAGTGATGGAAAAACTGAAATGTGGCCATGTTATGCTACATACCCAGTAATGAATCTATTCTTTTGACCATAAAGGAGTATATAACTTTTGTCAATAAGAACCCATTTTCTGCACTAAACACATGTGGAACAACATTTACATTTAAAGAACAATATTAGAGAATTTGGCTTGAAAGGATGCTATATCTTGGTTGGGATGTGCTTATATTTTCCCTGTCTAGGTAAAAAAATTCTGTAATTAGGAGCAAGTTTCATTCTTTCTCTTTCCTTGCTTAAATGATCTGTTTCAAACATTTCAAGCTTACCAACATCTATAAAGTGAGCTATTCTTACCAAAATAACGTTAGGGAAAACTTGAAGGAGAAGACCATAGGAAGGTCAACAACTTTTACTCCTAACAGGTGCCAAGATTTTTCTCTCCACTTAGACTTGAACCCTGAGTGGCCTTGGAACTTATCTTTCTCTCCTCTTCATGTTCAATCAGATATGGAGTCCTGCTGATTCTTCGTTTGTATGTTCACACACATACACACGTCATATCCACTTCTTTCTTGTCTCATTGTCATCCCTTAGTTTAGTCCCTTTCCATGTATGCAGTTTCAATTTCTCTTTTTCCTATTTTCCAGTCCATTCTGTATATTGTTTTCCAGAAAAATTTCCCTCAATACTACTTTTTTCCTGCCTAAAAAAGGCAAAACTCAACACCACAGCCAACAGTTTCAACATTTCTCTACTGTTAATACAATAAAATTCAAATGATCTAAACCAGCATTATTTTTCATGTCAAGTCAATACCATTAGGAGCTTTCTTGGTATCCAGATACCAGGGCTGACTAGTAAAAACAAAGCATATGCTTTGGCTGAGAGCATCCGCTTCCCCAGCACTTCAGACCTTCTGTCCTGTGCCTCACCACCAGATTTCTCACCACCTGGCCTTTTCAGGCTGATGGTGACTTTGGGCACCTGCTTAGCTTTGAATTGAGCTTCTAAAAAGGCGCCTTTGGGATCCAGCTACCTTCAGTGTAGTCACTAAGGTCTTTGGCAAAACTTGGCCCTGTTGAGGACTGGCACTAACCAGCTGGGAAACAGAGATTAGGTACCTCTTATGCTCCCTTCAATATGGCCTCCACATGCATTTTTTTTTTTTTTTTTGCCTTCTCTCCCTTTGCCATGATTTATTTTAGCAAAGAGCCTGTCTGTGCTTCCTTAAATCCCTAGCTACGCACTTTAAGCTGCCAACTATGAGAGTCCACTGCAAAATGTTCCTTATAAGAATCCCTATTCCCAGTTCAGTTTTTATAGCTATTCTCTGCTACCACATGGTTCCATCAGAGAAGCCAGGGTGATCATCTTTCTGCCTCATGATGTTCTCTCCTTATCACTGCCATCCCCAGGTGTGACCACTCCTAGCAACTCATGTGGGGGCAAAGTCCCCTCTGGTCTGTCTCTGCCTGATCCGTTGCCTGTCAGTCTCCACTTAACCAAACAAGTAGAGCCTTAGTGAATATGTTTTCGTTTTTTGTTTCTTTCCGTGAGAGAATCAGAAGTTAGGATGGTAGGGAAGGGTGAGAGTAACACTGGTCATGGCACTATCCAAGGTATTCATTCCTTTGTTCTAGTTAAGGAGAGGCCCTTTCTGACATGGACTTTAAATGGAAGATGTTTCTACAGATCCATCTTTCCATCCTTTCTTCCTTTCCTCTCTCTGTACTACCATTAACGACCTCATCTTGTCCCTGGAGAAATTCCTTCCATGGATGGAAGAGGAGGTTCTGTTCTAGGATCTTGAAAACTTGAGGTTCTCGGGCTTTGACAAATTGTTGTTCAGGCATGTTCTGATTTTGTCAGCTCTGGAGGGGAGGGATGGACTCTAGGTCCTGCATAAGGGTGAAAGTGGCTGTCCTGTCCCCTCACATGTGAGCTACAACTCACTTCCTCACTTCCTCTCTGACCTAGTAAGTCATCACCTTTTGTCTAAGATAATACAGTCTAAACTCACATCTAAGAAAGGCTATTATTTCTGTTAGCACAGCTTTTTTCTTGCCCTTTTCAGTAAAATGGAACCCACTAGTTCTGGTGCCAAGAAGCATTTGGTTTTTTAATGGGTTGCCCCACCAGCTGTTCAAGAGGGGTAGCTCAAGCTTTGATTGTCCTCTCTAAATTCCAAGTTTCCATTTTATAGGGTTCAGGCAATGAAAAGGGTGTTCTAGTTCATCCTACCTCTCCGTACAATGCTCACATAGCAATTATGTAACTTCTTCTTCCCAACTTATGTCCTGGAGACACATGTGGACTTTGTGGTACATACACAGAAAAATGAGACCATCTGAATGTGGACAAGCACATTGGGAAATGGGAAATGTAAATATTTCAGTAACTAGTCATGATATACAAATGAGGATGGAGGAGTTTTTATTTTGATTTGGGAAGGTTGACTTTGATCAGAAATGATTTCTCAGAAGTAGTGCCATGTGATACCCATGTGAGTAGTGTTTTGATAGAGAGACAATGGCATTCAGTCAGAAGAAATTACTTAAGAAAGGCCTAGTGTGTTGGAGAATATGGCATTGTTGGGCAAACAGTATGGGCAAAGACTCAAGCTAGGAATTTTTAACTGTATTCTATATGCAACAGAATGCATTTCTGGTTTTTGAGAACAAGAATATCCTCATCCAAATTTTGACTGAGAACTAAAGCTCTAGTATCAGTGAAAAGGCTGGACTGGAAAGTTATACATAACAAATGTTCTGGGTAGGGCTGGTGAGCTTGGATGCTTCATGCTTCCATAAGGCCATGTCCGTGGCTAGCAGAAATGCAGTTCTGATATTTCTTGTGCCTTGGAGGGTCTTTGTTGCCTAAGGCCTTGTGGCTCTCCATCAGGACCATTAACCAATCTACACTCCTCCTTGTAATCCACAGGAAAGGTCAAAGTCCCTCTTTGAATTATATTCTATTAGAAATACCCTTGGAAATACACAGTAGAAACATAGGTAACTGTTCATAGACCTAAAACAAAAACCAGGAAAGCAAATGTATAATGTGCCAATGCCACTTTAATATGTAACTTCATTATTTGTGATGATTATTATGTATGTTTGAAGATCCATAAAGTTGATTTTCTACCCACTAGGGAATAAGTGGACTATTTAAAACCGTAGGCTTAAAAACAAATCCCCCGAGGTGCAGGAAAGCACATTTCCCTCCTGACAATCGCCCACAATTAGAGCAGATTCTTTCAGATACATAAATTAAAGCAGTAAAATGAGATAATTATAAATAGCACTGCTGTTCACACTGAAGGAATTGAGCTGTAAACTACTAATCCTCACCCAAAATAACTTGGTTCTGTAGTTGCAAGCACTGATAAGAATAGGTTATGGAATCACCAAATGGTAAGAAATCCTTGTCTAGTGCAAACTTCCAAACTAGCTGGGATCCAGCATTCCAGAAGGACAAGAATCTGTCTTGTTCTGATCATCCATACCAATGAGTATCCATCTATAGATTAAGCTAAAAAGAACTGCAAATGCTTGTGGGTATTCCTCGGGGGTCACACCTATGAGGTACACAGTATTTTTCCCTTAACAAGAAGAACTGGCCAACGGTTGACAGACCTCATGTGCTTAGAGGCAGAGCATTTCTTTTTATTCGTGGATAGGAAGCTTGAGACCAGGTGGAGTACCTGCGACCTATGTCCTGCAGAGGCTTCTAAGACACTAACTCTGAAATCAGGATGCCATCTCGGGGGCCTGCGGGGAGACTGAGGGCCAAGATATGGAACCAAAATAGAACAAATAGTCAAAATCAGGGGTTCTGAAGGGTTTGGGTAGATGGGCAGAACCCCTTTAAAAAATTTGGATAAGGTGGATGACACCTTCATTCATGGGTGTTAAGTACAAACAATTTTTCCTAAGAACAAGTTTTCTTACCATGAATTACTTGAAAGACAATTGGCTAATTACAGAACATGTTTTGCATAACACACCTATCTTTTGATTGTAACAATTATAATCAAGAACCAGCACGTAAATAAGAAAAAAGAAAAGCTGTGGCTCACACAGGCTGGTAACACAACAATGTTTGGTCATGTGGCTGGCTGCTCATTTAACTCTGATTTCTTGTTTATCTCTTATGCCAATTTTGTGTCTTTTTTGTAATAACAATGAAGGTGATAAGAATTGTTTAAGAGACTCTCCAGGTCGTAACTCCATCACTCACGGAAACAACTACGTGTATCATAAATTTTTGGATAATGTGAGCTTTCCATAACACATAGCTATTGTACTCTGTAGCAGAAAAGGCATTCCCATTTCCATTTCTTGGCTTTGAATTTAATACTATCATAATAATTTCAAAAATATGAATATGAAAAAATGACAAAAAGTGTCTTTGAGAAGACACACCCTCACAAAATTTATATTCCAGTTTAAATGAGGCCTGCCCATTTCTCTAGCCAATCAACTAAACTTTTCTCAAGAAGCTAATTTATTTTTATTTTATTTTATTTATTTATTTACTTATTTGAGACAGAGTCTCAAGCTGTTGCCCTGGGTAGAGTGCTGTGGCATCATAGTTCACAGCAACCTCAAACTCTTGGGCTTAAGTGATACTTTTGCCTCAGACTCCCAAGTAGCTGGGACTACAGGTGCCCTCCAAAACGCCCAGCTATTTTTTGTAGTTGTCATTGTTGTTTGGCGGGTCCAGGCTGGATTTGAACCTGCCAGCTCCAGTGTATGTGGCTGGTGCCCTAGCCACTTGAGCTATAGGCGTCGAGCCAAAGCTAATTTATTTTTAAATCATGTTTTGGAATTATCAAGTTTTAGAGATGAAAACAATCTCAGAAATCATCTGGTTCCAGTGATATTCTAACATAACATAGAATAATAGTAACAACCAAAGAGAAACCTATGTATGGAATATGAGAAGTCACAGCGAAGGATGTACTGAGGTCATAAAGAGCTCAAGCAGGATCTGCCAATATTGGGCAGGAGTTGAATAAGAAAATCCTCCAGTGCATTTTGGAGGTGAAGTCAGAATAGGGAAGAGCATTCTTGATTGTTTCTTCTGCTGCTATAAAGAGGCCAATCTTTACTACTCTAAAGATTTACTTGTACTCAAGTTAGGATTCTCAGAAGAAATATTTTTATTGATTTTCTGTATAAATGCCATTTCTTTCTGTGGTGTATTTTCATAACCTAAATTATTATATATTCCTTCAGGGAATGAGTCAATACAATTCTGACGGCTTAACTATTATATGAGACAGTATAGTATTCAACTCTGCGTGGCACGTGCTAACAGGGTTGTATATCAGTGAACTGTGTTAGAAAATTAGAAGAACAGTAGATTTTGATCTCAGAATCTCACCTGTAATAAGCTATATCCAGGCATGTTTTGATATGAGACAGTTGGTGCTTTCATATATATATATTTGTTTTCATCAAGAGCAACAGGCTTGCAAGGTAGTGATTAGCTTAGATATGAAGACACGGATATGATGCCTTGGTAAGTAACCTTCCTGGGGGTGAAATACAGCTTAAGATTTGCTGAGTGAGGATTTAAGCTACATCTGATCTACCGCAAAGCCAAGAAAAACTTATGGGAGAAATAGTTGTTTCTTCAACTTTTTTATTCATCTCATTCTAAGAGAAAATCTTTCTCTTTACTTATTTTTTAAGCTCCTCAGCAGAGTCCTTGGGTTCTTCAAAATTAAAATTTTGTAAACGAATAGCATTGTTCCTTACAAATTGAAATTCAATATTCCTCTTATCTCAATATCATTTAGGGTAGTGATTTTCAAACAGTGTGCTGTAAGAGGAACAGAGGACCTTAGGTGTGCTGTGAAAATTTCTAAACATCATGAATTAGATTATTTTTGAAAGAAGCTCAAAGCACAGTAAGTACATAATTTTTTACTCTTTTTTTAATCAATGTAATTTATATGTGCCACAGAAGTTTAACTATAAAGTATGTGTGAGACAAAAAAGGTAGAAAAACATTAATCTAGACAGTATTTTATATAAAACCCCCCAAAGATAGAACATTTACAGAAAAGCAATTTATTCTTTCTTCTTTTGAAAGGTAAATGCTAATTTTTAATTTAATCATTTTCACATTTAAAATATGAATCATCAATTTTTTTCATCATGAAACAATATAACCACATTATCTTTTAAAAATGTAGAAACTAGAGATGAAAAAATAAAATCAACTATAATCAAATCAGCCCCATCCGGCTACTGCTTACATGTTGGTATGACTTTTAAATGTCTACTCATGAATAGTTCTTTTAGGCATACTTTTAAAGAGTTGAACACATTTTGAATACAGAATGTCCCCTTTTCATATCTTTAATCTTAATATATAAGAATTGAGAATTTAATTATGACTCATATTAAAGAAAATACGACTTGAAGGAGATAAGTAGAAAGAAAAATAATACAAAAAGGGAGGATAAAATCTTCCTTCAGCCCTTAGTTTGGTAAATTCTAATTTTTTCTGAAGGCCTTCTTCCATTCTTAAGTGTCACCTGAGTGAGGATGACAGAGTAAAACCTGCCATAGTTCTATAAACAGAGTCCAAATTTTCAACCAAGTCAAGGGAAGGGAAGTTACCTTGAGGTTAGCAAATGAGCTGGGTGAGCCTCATAATAAAGGGTGGGAAACAGTCACCCGTCACATCACATCCAAACATACGGCATCATGCTGTCCCTGTATCTTTCTGTTTTGAGGGCCCCTTTACAAGGATGATGTAAAAATAGAATCTGAACTACTAAAGAGAACACCCGTCATATTCCCTTGTTGGATATTACAGAACCTCTGTAAGTTGACCTCCCAAAGGACTGTAATAAACTGGTCAACTTATGGAGGTGGTTGGCATAACTAGGCTACTATATTGATATGTACATGTGGTGCATATCCAATCTATGAAAATTTGGTCAACTTAAGAAGGTAGTCAATGTAGGGAGGTGGTCAACGATGGAGGTTCTGCTGTATTATAGTCATCTTCATGTCTGATAGAATTGGGTTACTGACTCACCAGGACAGATCCCTTTCCCAGAAAGCATGTCCCTTCCAGGAAATAGTGAACGGAACAATCCAGGCCCTCCTAATCTTGCCCCACCTACCTGCCCAGGTAAAACTATGGACAGACCAATCCTGGCCATCCTGACCCTTTAAATTCCTGTCCACCATAGCCCATGTGCGGATTTCTCCCTGCACTCAGGTGGAATGAAAGCCACTTTAATTGCACGAATTGGATCTCCATTTTCCTTTTGCCTCAAGTCTCGGAACGATTTTATCCTTGGGTCTGGAACTTTCAAGGCTGCTTTAAGGTTTCATTTTCAATGCCTCTTTTAACTGGTTAGTAGTCACTCCTGGAGTTCAATGCCTGCTAATTAGTACCTTCTAGAATGATTGTGGGAAGGCAGTATGCAGTATTCACTGAGTACTGAGAATTGGCTTTCTTGAAATGTAGGCATATTAGTTTTATAGCCAATGATGACATTCAAGGAGACACTTTCGGACAAGCAGAGGCAGAAAGGGGAAATTGCCTGAAAAGAATGGCCAAAGAGAATCGGGAAAAGTGAATAAAGCTGGTGATCAGAGTCAGGAAGAAATTGATTATTTCAGAGTCAGGGAAAGCCAACCACTAATATCTTGAAAATTCATGGAGAACTAGGATCTCTCTTCAACTAGAAACTAGTGGGCATTTCAAGAGGGGGCTGAAATAGCAAACTCTTGAGGTCTACTGTGGCAATTGGTGAGAACAGACAAGCTTGCAGAATAGATACCCACCATAAGTGCCACACAGCTGTGGCGGGATGAGACTAAGCAGCCAGACTTCATCTAAAGCAATCGTTTTTAATACTGGCTGTATCTTAGATTCGCTTGGGGAGCTTTACAACACTAACTCTAACTCTGCCTGGACACCATTCCAGACAAATTAAAATTATCTTTGTGGTATGAGTCCAAGTTTTTCGTTTAAAAGCTTCCCAGGAGCTTGTGGGCCACTGGCCTAAAGAAAGAAGAGACAATATAGTGGTATTCTCAGTTAATGAGGAGGGTCAGCAAGCCCCATTCTAGAAGAGAAGGATCAAGATGGATCATAGAGAAAGAGTTTGAGAAGCTCTGCGCTCTTACTTGCAACTAGTAGCCTTTGATCTCCATTTTAGGCTACATCTCAGAGCTGTGAGGCCTAAAGAGAGAATTTCATTTGATACTTTCTCCACCAAGTCTAAACTGAATGGAGAGGCTGAGCAGAAAGTAGGAGCTGAATGCAGGGAAAGGAAAAGGGGAAAGAAAACATAGAGAAATAGCAAGAGCATGCCTAGTCTTTAACCCATTTGTAAAATACTGTGTAGTGTCTGGATGCATGAGAGAATCAGGTGAAGGAGAGGAACCATAATTTCTGTCTTCAAATATTTGAATGGAAAGCCACAATCGCCTAATCTCTTGATGAAGCCAGCCACATGCCAAATTCTAAAGAGCAAACAATATACAAAACTTTTAGCATGTATAAGAAATTAGAGTTCTTTCACGCGGCTCAAGAGGCAGAATTAGGACTGGCGTGTTTAAAGTCCTAAGGGTACAGAATTCAGCTGAATTACAGAAGAATTTTTTTTTTTTTTTTTAGAAACAGTGTTACTTTGTCACCCTCAGTAGAGTGCTGTGGCGTACCAGCTCACAGCAATCTCCAACTCCTGGGCTTAGGCGATTCTCTTGCCTCAGCCTCCCGAGTGGCTGGGACTACAGGCGCCCGCCACAATGTCTGGCTACAGATCTTTCTATGAGAGACAGTTTACAACGGTAGAAGGTCTTTCAAGTCCAACACACTGAGTCTATATCCGAGGTCCACCACTATAAACTGTGTGGTATTGAGAGATCATCTTAAATTCTCTGAGATTTTATATATATAAAGGCTCTAGTACAATGCCCAGTGGTTGGGGGTTACAACACAACTTTCATGGGCATTTTCTTACTGCTTTGGAATTGACAGCTGGAATCCAAAGCTGAAGGCAAAGAGGTATCAAGAACCAAACGGTGAATATTATAACCAAAGAACAGGGAGCAGGCATCCCTTTCAGGGCTTATTAAGAAGTAGCGGAACTTTTCTCTGCTCCCGCCAGCCTTCTTCTCTAATCACCTTCTTCGGGGTGGTGTAAGCAGACTGTGGTCAGAGGGAGACACTTCTGGGAGGTCATCTGCATGCTTGGGGGTAGAGGGTAGTGATGAGATGTGTTTCCGGCCCCCTCCTCATTCACCTTGGAGGTCTGCTTACTCACAGGTGGCCTGGTCCACCTCTGTCCATCTGACAAGCGGAGGAGCAAATGGGAAGGAGAAAGCAGGCTAGAAAGAAGGGCTGCCGTACCTACCACTAGCATCCGCGATGGACGTGGGAGTTGACTGTGGTCAAAGGGACGCTGTGGTGGGCAGCCAGGCTTGTGCCTGTCTGACCCATATCCCACCCAGGAGAACTGGCCGCCAGGAAAGTGGATTCTGCTAACACAAAAGCCAGCGGGCTGGATAGCAAAGGGAGGAGCAGGTGGTGGAGATGGTGAAACGGGACACACCTCCCCATCCTCCCCCCCCACCCCCCGTGGAGTCTCTGGAAAATCCACGTGAGCGCGGAGGAGGAGCCAGTGCTGGACGTCTGCCGCAGGGAAGTCACCAAGCGCGCCTCCGGCAAGTGGGCGTCTGGCCCGGCTCCTCGTCCCTCCGCCCTGCCTCCTCCCGGGGCAGAGACGCGCAGGGGAAGCTGCCTCGGGGCCGGCACGCCCCTCCCTCGGAGCCCCTGCGGGGCGGGAGACCCACCAAGCTGGGGTGCGGGAGCGGTCGTTGTATTTTACCAGATGAAGTTCTACACTGTACTAGACCCTATGGGGCCGTTTATCCCTGAAAGCGACTGGAAGCCTAGAGAGCTACCCGAGATGTTTTCAGCGGATACAAAAGAGAGATGGTGAACATGGCCGAGTTAAAGGCAAGTGAGGGTGCAAAAATAAAATCACGTCATGTCTGTACTTCTCATCAACTAGCGTTGTTCAATAAACCAGATGTGGTAGCCACTATTTTCATTATCAGCGGAGAGGCAACAGGCGAGGCTGAAGGATACAGCCGTGGGGAAATGGGCTGGAGATGAGTCACTTCGCGATTATGAGGGCGGGGCTTCCCCGTGGGCACTGGAACTGCTCCCTCCCAGCTGTCCTAAGAGGTCAGTCCCCGGGCAGGAAACCAGGGCCTGGAGTCGGTCTGACTAGCTGTCCCAGGAAGGGAGACTCCTGAGGCCCTTCCTCCTGGAGGGGCTGGGGCCTCTGCCAGCATATGACTTGTTCTCTGCCTTCTGTTTCCCATGCCTTGTTCCTGAAGCTTATCAATGTCTCAGATATTTTGACTTCTGCTGTCCAGAAGAGTGGTTAGGAAAAGGTCCACAACCACTCTGGGACAAATCAGACAGAGGAGGGTTGTCATTCCTGTCCTGAGGTGTCAGCCATAGGCACCAGCTGAGAAAAGACTTGCCAGAGAGTGCCTGTCTCACAACTGCTGATTACATCAGCTGTAATGGCCAAAACAGTAGTACATGAGGGACTGGTTATTGAATACACACAACAGGGCACCCTGATAGTCTCAAGATTCTGAAGCATAGCCTGTGACACTGGCAGGCTAGCGGTGTGGAGAACACTAATTTATGTCAATAAAACTAGTGTGAAGTAAGCCATTATCATCTGGGTTACACTGTAATTAGAGTTATCCAACAGTGGGGCAAGCTCCTTAGAGGGTGAGAATTTTCCTTTTAGGAAGTATTCTAAGGGCGTTCCTATGACATTTATTTATTTTGTATTTACTTTATATCAAGAATCATGCTAAGTGCTCTGCACACAATCCCTATTAATAATCTAGTTTTATGGATGAGGAAACCGAGGTTTAGAAAGTTGCCTAAGACCTTACAACTCATCAATAGCAGAGACTCCAGAGGTGAGTATACTGGAATACACTAGTTCAGTGAGGGAAAATGATTCCTCCATGCAGATGGGCACAGATTCTTATGGGGGCACAGGACTTAGTGCTATCGCAGGGAATAGTGGGACAGAGGGAATGATCAGGGAGGGCTTCTCAGAGGAGGTCCTTCCAAGGCTGAGTCCTAAGGGTTGTGCAGGAATTCGAATAAAGAAGAGGGAAGAGTGAGAGGATGACGACTTTCTAGGCGAAGGGCCAGCAAAGTGATTCTCACAGAGATAGTTCAAAAAGCATTCACTTAGTTGAGTCACAGAGCTCAGGAGGTGATGGGCTGGAGGTGACTCCAATTCTGTCACTACCAAGTGAGGGCAAGGGGCAAGGCAGGGAATGCCAATGAGGCTGGATTCGTGGAGGGCCGTGAGCCAGATGGTAAACAAGCAGCTGTGTGGATGGCGGAAATGTTTGGAAGTTGTTTCCTGACAGTGGACACTGGAATCTGAAGTGGAGCACTTCCAGATGATGAAAAGACCCAGAGCTGGCTGGGAATGGTGGTGAGGGAACAGGTGGTGAAGGTCACTGGAGTTAGAAGATCATCCCAATGTTTTGAGGCTAGTTTTCCTACAACTCTGAGACTCTATACATCTATTAATTGCCTGGCTTTTCTCAAAATGAATGGGTTTTTTAAATGCTTTGGTATCATTGTGCAAAGTGGTTAATTAAAAGTTGCCGTTTTTACTCAGCCTTTTGCAAATACACTGCCAGGTTATTACAGTCAAAGTCTATGACTTTTATACCCATTAACCTTTTCAGTTTGTGTTGTGTGGACAGTGTTTCTTTTTGACTCTAACACCCTTTAACATGGTTCAATGAAAGCATAAAGAACCAGTTCATTGGTCTGCATCCATCTGACCAAGGTCAGATATGTACCATAAGAAATGAACGGTCAGGCCAGCACAGCAGTTCGCCTATAATACCAGCACTCTGGGACACTGAGGGGGAGGATTGCTTGAGCTCAGGATGAGTTCAAGATCAGCCTGAGCAAGAATGATGCCAATCTTTATTAAAAATAGAAAAACTAGCTGGATATGGTGGCGTGTACCTATAGTCCCAGCTATTTGGGAGGCTGAGGCAGGAGGCTTGCTTGAGCCTAAGAGTTTGAGGTTCTTGTAAGCTATGATGATGCCAAGGCACTCTACTCGGAACAACGGAGTAAGACTCTATCCCAAGAAAAAGAAAAAAAGAAAGGAAGGAAGGAAGAAGAAGGAAGGAAGGAAGGGAGGGAGGGAGGGAGGGAGGGAGGGAGGGAGGGAGGGAGGGAGGAAGGAAGGAAGGAAGGGAGGAAGGAAGGGAGGAAGGAAGGGTTGGTTCTCCTAGCTTTAAAGATAGGGGTAAGCAGCTTAGCTAGAAGCCTCTGAAAGTCTTACCTGCCACTAGAAGCATCTTTGTTATTTGTAGAAGTCTTGACACACTTCCACTAGTCCTCTATTTCTTTTCTTTAAATGCTTTTCTGGTCTGGGAGTATAATATTATGATATGTAAATACACAGAGTGTTCATAAAGTTCTGTGTAATTCAAATGCACACAAACTTTATGGAAACCCTGTATATTGGTTCCTGGCTCATGACTCCCATGGTCCTTGTTTTCATCGTGTTGTGCTTTAAGCGTCAGGAGCCAGCCTTGGGAAACTGAGTCTTTCTCTCTCTCTCTGACCTTTCTCCTGCCCTCCTGCTCTCTGCTCCTTTCTCTCCCCAAGGCAGGAATCTTCTCCTACCTTTCTGTCTTAGAGCTGGCCATAGAGAAATTCTATCACTGACCTTGTCTGATTTTAGGTCACAAGAGCCCCACTTCAGAAGGGTCCTGCCACATCCCCTGGAGGAAGGAACGCTGCACAGACAGGCCAAGAAGAATCTGGACAGACAGGCCTTGCTGGGCTTCCCCTCAGTCTATTATATGTGACCAGACCCTTTTAGCCCAATCACATTTCTACACGGTTGTCAATCATACCTATCCAAGGAAGTCTCCATAAAAGGACCAAGAGGACATAGTTCAGAGAGCTTCTGGACAGCTGGTCACATGAAGGCCCCTGAGGGTGGCACGAAGCTCTCCATCCCTTCCCCCGTACCTCGCCCTGTGCACCTCTTCCTCTGTACCCCATGTAATATCCTTTATAATAGACCAGTGAACATAAATAAGTTTTTCCCTGGGTTCCATGACTGTCTCTAGCAAGCTAATTGAACTCAAAGAGGGGGTTGTTGATAACTCCACCTTGAAGTTGGTTGCTTGGAAGTTTTGGAGGCCTGGCTTTATGACAGGTGTCTAAGGTGCAAGTTCGAGGGAAGGAGTCTTAGGGGACTGAGCCTTCAACCTGTGGAATCTGATGTTATTCTCTGGGTAGATAGTGTGGGGATTGAATTGGAAGACACCCAGCTAACTGTTGCCTGAAGAATTGATTACTTGCTTGGTGGATGGGGAAATCTCCCTCCCACTCCCAAAAATTTGGTCACAGAAGTCTTCTGAGTTAATTGGTTTTTGTCAAGTGAAAGAATAGAAGACACAGTTTGAGTTTTCTTTTCCACTCAGCATGAGGCACAAGGGACAACCATCAATAAAAAAAAGGACACATCTGAACACAGTCACCTTAAACAGAGCTTATCTAGCACTTACGGACATTTTTACCTTTGAACAACTGCCATTGCAGATCATGACCTCTTGCCACATGAACCTCTGTATACCCCCAATTCTTTTGTTAAAAAAAAAAAAAAAAACAGCAAAGATCCCAACAATGTCTAAGAAACTTTTGTTAAGAAAGGGTCACTGCCAAGTGTAATTAATACAGCTTAAGCTTTTGGCTTCTCCCCAATAAGAGTTCGTAGCAATATAAACATATAATTCAAGTGAAGCTGGAAAGGTTGATTCCGATCATCAGCAAAGGCAACGTGGCATAAACTAGGGATCGTCCTTGATCACTGGATTCAGGACTGTTGTTGTCAACTGTTACCTGCCCTTATGCAACTCCATGGCTTCTAGGAGAAAAAAATTGTCCTGGGCTCCACAGAATCCCCATCATTTTTTATCATCGGAGTGAAACTGGACAAGATGGGCCTAAAAGACATAATCCCATCCCAGTTTCAGTCCTGGAGCTAGAATCCTGTTTGTGGCTTCTCTGCTGCTTGTTGGGGGGAAGTCAATTTTTCTATCATTTGAGAAAAATGTTTCCAGCCTTAAAAAAAAAAAAAAAAAAAAAAAAAAAAAAAATTGACCTTCAGTTTCGACTTGTGGTGAATTTTTAGGGTTGAATTACAAAGGGCTAAAAGACTGAGGGGGAACATGAGAGCTTTACAAAGGAAATACTGACTGCTTTCTGACGTGACTGGGGCTGACAAGCATCATCTCTACTCCAGTCTCACAGATGCAAACACGAATCTTGCACTTGTGAGTTTCTTGTGGGCTTCTCAATGAAAGAGATTGCAGAAGTGCTGATTTCACTGGAAATTCCCTGATAAAAAAGATTCTTGTTAGCATTCTGAAACTTGGACCTCCTAGCTCCCATACCTCTCCTTGACCATCAAAGTAGTGCATTCTTGACTACTGTAACCTGCTAGAAAGACAAGAAATGAACCTTTCCCCTTAAGAGTAGGACCACTTGGGAGAAAGCACCTTCCAGGCCATACGTGCTTCTCAAATAGTCATTCAGTGTTTAACAGAAAAGATCTAATCCTGACTAGGGGACACCACAGGCCTCTACACATGGCCTGGTACTCCCAAGTATCTTCTGCCTTTAGACAACACTTCTTAGAAACTTATAATAAAACTTCCATTATTTTGCTCTTTCAGGAAATGATTCACAGTATTTCCAAAATCAACAGACTCTTTCTCATACAGCAGAGTATTTGAATTCCCAAAGCAGGAATTGCTCTTTGCAGCCCTCCACAACCTCCGTGTTCAGTAAGTGTTATGTCTGTTGGTCTCTCACGCACTATTGATTCTGGCACTTTGGCCCGAAATAAAACAAAATAGAATTTTTTAATTTTTTTAATTAAAAGTAACTTAGAATTTCCAAGTTTGCTGCACCACAGCCAGGGCCTGGTTCTATCTTTTGGGAGAGAGAATTGATGGCAGATGACGAGGAGACTCGCCTATGGCAGTGGAAAGAACGCTGGCGATTAGACTAATCAGATTGTGGCCCTGGATCTGCTGCTTCTGATGAACACCAAGACCCTATGTTCATCCTGTAACTCCCTAGCTTCAGTTTCCTCCAAATAAGACTTGTAGCACTGCTTTCTGGAGTTTACATGAGATCAGAAGACCATTTTCAAAAGAGATGTGAAAACAAAGATGTCAAACAAAATACCATTGTATGCCCTGGTATTTGGAAACCGGCCACCTTCTCGTTTGAAGGATAGGATGCTACCTCTCTTTGGCAGGTTCCTTTGTGCTGGGCAATGCATTCCATTGCAGAATGACTGGCAGACTTGGTAATAGGGTTTAGGCAGATGTCTGGGATTGGTGAAGCTTCCTGTATTATCTTCTGGAGAAAGATTAGGGGGCTGTTCTAAGGGTCCCTAGGTGCCAAAATGCTTCAGAAATATTCTGTTCTGAATCCACTCATTCCTGTCCCCACATTGGTAAGACATTGACAGTTCCTAAAACTGAGGAAAGCAGTTAGGTAAGCAAAACCTTATCCAGGCTGGGTGAGGTGGTTCATGCCTGTAATCCTAGCACTCTGGGAGGCTGAGGCGGGTGGATTGCTTGAGCTCAGGAATTAGAGACCAGCCTGAGCAAGAACAAATATTCAGAACCCTGTCTCTAAAACTCAATACTCTTATTGCTTGTGTTTATACTAAATGGAACTTGAATTTCTTCTATTAAAATTCCAACATCTTCAAAGGGATTGGTTCCCATTAGCAAAGAAGCAACAGAGCTTTTTAAACAAGCAACAGCCCTCAATTCATGATTCCTTCTGAGGAAGGTGCTGGGATGTGTTGACCACAGGACTGAAACCCTGACCCAGTTTTCTATAAAGTTTCTCAATTCTTCTTCCTCGTCTTAGAACTGCTCACAGAATTGCTTCCCTCAGTTTTAGGAGCTGTCAATGCCTTACCAATGTGGGAGCAGGAAGGCTTGACCTTTTGGCCTGAATTTAAGACATCTTTGAAGAGCCATCCAGCTCCAGACAGCTTGGTTGAGGCCTTTGCTGTAATGCCTTCATCATTCAGCTGAACCATTTTCCCTCTGCCCAGTACTGTTTCCCTGCTAAGTAGGTGGTGTTCCTACGAGCTTGCCCAGTAAAAGTAAGCATGACAGTCTGAGACTGCCTCCTTTGAAACACCTGCTTACAAGTTTTGCCACTGACTGCGTCTGGGAACTTGGATTTCAGTAGGGTTCATACCATTCCCAGAATAGATGAAAGCACATCACTGTGCCTAAACGGTTTCTTAAAACAATGTGCTTTTTGCTGAATATCTGCTTTCCTTCTAGGAGTCTGGAATTTTGGTTCATGCAAGGCTTGACATATATATGCAACCAGCCCCCAATAAAAATCCTAAATAAAAACCTCTAATGAGCTTCCCTGGCAGACTGTACTTCATATACACGTCTTGTATGTCTCTACTGGAAGAGGAGTCTTGAAAGTTTTGTATGGTTTCCTCTAGACTTTGCTCCACGTACTTTTGCAGATTTTTTTTGATATCCTTTTTCTGTAATAAATTATAGCTATGAATATGACTATATGCTAAGTCCTGTGACCTCACCTAGCAAATCATCAACCTCCTCAACAAACTTTCTGTATGCAAATCTCCATCGTTTCAGAAAACCTGACCCATGTCACCCCGCTCCTCAACTCTTATCCAAGGCCTACTCGTTCTTACAGCTCTTTTTAGTTAATTGTACCACTATTCTTTCAGTTCCTTGATCTTAGAATTTCAGAATCAAAACCTTCCCATCCTGGCTGGGTGAGGTGACTCATGCCTGTAATCCTAGCACTCTGGGAGGCTGAGGTGGGTGGATTGCTTGAGCTCAGGAGTTTGAGAGCAGTCTGAACAAGACCAAGACCCCATCTCTACAAAAACAAAAAATAGCCAAACGTTGTGGCAAGTGCCTGTAGTCCCAGCTATTCGGGTGGCTGAGACAAAAGGATTGCTTGAGCCCAAGAGTTTTAGGTTGCTGTGAGCTGTGATGCCACAGCACTCTACCAAGTGGGACACAGTGAGATTCTGTCTCCAAAAAGAAAAAAACAAGATCTTCCCATTCTGTATCATGTCCTTACAAACGTGTCTGTATCAACGTGTCCCCTGAAGGTTTCATCTACATTTTCACCATCGTTATTATACTTTCCACTTGGACAATTGCATGCATTCCCCAGTGGTGCTCTTCTCAGTCACACTGATGCAAAGTGCTGCCAAATTAATCTTCTTAATGTAAACTTTGGAAAAAGTGAGTTTCTAACTTTAAAACCAAAACAAACCCAAACAACTTTCTTTTTTCATTGATTTCAGAATAATGTTATACTTCTTAGCAAGCCATTCAAGAGGTCCATGAACTGGCCTTATCCACTTAGCCAGTCTTCCTTCTCCTGCTCATTATACTATACCTTTCAGCCACACAGACTTGCCAAACAAGTCTCTGTTTTCTTTTATTATGCTATTTCGTCCTTCTCAAAAGATCCCCTACCCACATGTCTTTATCAAGAGGCTCTCACTGTGTTCCATGCCATTCTTCTTTTGAGAAGCTTCTGCTATCCACCCTTCCCCATCTGCCTTCTCCAGGCAGGATTAGTCTTGCACTCAGCACTCCTGCAGGACAAGTGGACTACCGTGTTGCTCCTGTCTAATTTTGATGTATAATAACAAGGCTTTCTCTCCTTTTTCCTTTCAACTGGATCAATAGATTTGTCTAAACAAGAGCTAGAGGGCATTCTCAGGCAAGAGTTTTTATTCCCACGGTAGAGGGAACCATTTGTAGTTTATAAGCTGTGTGCTCTGGACCAGTGGTCTCTAAATGTGCTGGATCATGTTCCTCTAAAAACCTGAACATGCATCTTCAACTTTGTGTGTACTTATTTATATGTTAGATACATGTTCATATACATCAGAGAACACATACATAGTCGTTTTCAAAGGAGATAAAAAATAGATGCGGAAAGTTTTAAGATTTTTTTTGTCCTGTGCCCCAATAGATCCTTTTACACTGAAGTGACTGTCCTCTTTTTTTAGAAAACACTGCTTCCCAGTCCTGAGACTGTGCATTCATTTTCCCCCTTTGTGACCTTCCTGTCTAGAGTCAAAGGACGTTTCTCAGTTGTGCTATGAACAAAGTTGGGAAATATTAACTTCTTTGTGGCAGAATGAAAATAGGTCATTTTCTTCAGAGGAAAGGTGAATTTCACAAGCAGGGCAAGGTCCTTGTGGTTTAGATGCCCTTTCATAGCCAGAGATTGTCCAAACAAAGCTGAATCTTATTTTTGTTAAAGAAGGCAGGATTTCCAGACTGTCCCTGAAGATGTTTGCTGTTGTTGCTCTTGGTGCTGTTGCTGTTGGGTAGTTGTGTGTTTAAATCACACCCTCTGATATGCCGCATGATTAGGAAGACTTTTCAAAAGTTTAGGCTTGGCTGCAGACAGGTTGAGGCAAAATATTTCTCCTCTAGTACTGACATATCCAGCTCGATAATATAGAACTTTTAATGGCAATGACCTTAAAAAAATGTGAAGCTCTCAGCTCACTTCTGCTGTCACAAGAGACTCTTGAGCAAACCAAGCAGAATAATAGGAGTACAAGAAATATGTAAGGGAGGATAGTATAAAAATAACTATAGAAAGGTTTGGGGAAATATGGTCAAACGCATATAAGACATTGAACGCATATGTGTCATAAAGAGAAAGCATATTGCAAAAGAACATTTACACAACTTTGGATTTAATAAGATCTTTAACTTGAATTATTAAGGAAAGAGAGCCCAGAAAGGCAGAAAATAGAACAATAAATCTTTGGGCTAGTATTTTGGAACAGTTTCTGCACATGATTTTAATGGGATTAAGACCTTTGCATTTACAAGTAGACTATTTCTGCAGCACAGGTTATCAAACAAGTGTTACTGGAAACCACTACCTTAAAAGTCATTACAAGCATACAGATACCACAATGACTCCAGAAGGCACGCCCAGCTTTGTTACTTGCCATTTCACACTCCCCACACAAACGGGAAAGATGAGCTTCCCTCCACATTTAGGCTCTGAGTATAAACCCGCTCATCAGCCCACTACTAGAAATGAATGATTTGCAAAATGTACCTTTTTCTTGGGAAATATCATTGCAGTGAAGTTCAAAAGAAGTGGGACAAAGGCTATACAACTGCTGTCTTCTCTGCAGTAGTGCTGGTGTATTCTATGCCTGTCTGAGTTCTGTAGGCATAAACCTTTTCCTGGGACACTGCTCCATTTTCACGTGGCTCCAGGAGAGGTAGAGGTAGAGAGGAAGTGGAGAACAGCCTGTCACACTCTGTAACAATCACTCAAGTGCATTATGAAGCAAATTCAAGCAGCAATGGTTCAAGGTGAGGCTGCTGGATTGTGCTCTTCTTGCACAACAAAGCTTGGGTGCATGTAAGCAAACCCACACTAGTTAGTTGTACAGGTGACAGTCGCATACCAAAGGGGAGGGTAGGAACTGACAGCACCAAAGTGGTTTTTGCACATCTCGTCAGACATCCACCCATTAGTACACGACTTAACATAGGCATATTTGCCTTTTCTGCAGCTATTTGAGGAATTTAAATGTATAATCAAGTCACCTGATATTTTATCCAATAGTTGACTTTTCTGGAAATGCTACAGATATCTTGGAATGCAATTAGCCAATTAATACAGAAAGATATCTGAAAAAGAAGCTATTTATGTCTCTCTAGAGTAGTCTTATAGTGTGTATATTTAAATCTTTCATTGTGTTGATCACAGATCAAATATGGAATGCCAAAAGCAGCTCACTTATTTGATAGCTGGTGAACCAAGAAAAGAGGCACCTCAAGATTTATAAGTTTTTCTCTAATTATAGGAAAATAATAACATTTGATATTTGTAATTCAGGCCATGGATTAAACACATGGTTTAGATGCAATGATTTTCTGATGGCATGCAAAGCTACTAATAATACTAAATAAAGGAACACCAAAGATTAGACTACAGATTGTAACTAAGAGGTGAAAGTGCAATGAAGAGGGATCAGCAATAAAGAAATAGGTAAAATTTGTAGCAAGAGTCCTCATTCAGCTAATAGGATTTGCCAGTGGCTTTTAAGGCCCCACTCATCAGATTTGTAAGCCATTTGCCATACTGTGCTCTTTTCTTCAGACCTATCATTAGTGCCCTCTCTCTGTGTTTTGCTGAGCTACTTTTTAGGAAAGGGAAGACAACCTGGAAGTGGTTCCTCTTCACATGCTCCCCATGGAATCCAAACTACACATCTCCTTTCCTGGGGGATGTCAGGACCTTGGAGAATAGAAATGCATTTTCTCTTCATATGAAAGTCAATACCCTACTCTGTCTTCAGTTAGGAAAACAGAAACAATGGTAGGTATTTCAAACATGAGGGATTTAATACAGGGAATTATTTACAAAGGTATTAGAAGGGCTGAATGAGAAAAAAGAAGAAGGGATGATATATGTAGATCTCAAAGTTTCTGATGGATACTTCTAGGTTGGCACTCATGGATCTGTTCCTGGTCCTGAGAAAATATGGATGCTGCTGACTTCAGAGCCTGGAATTGTTAAAAATTGTCCTTCCATAGCTCACACTGTAATTGACAGAGATTCTGCTACTGCCTGGACTGCTAGAGTCTAAAGTTACACTGCCCCCTCTGCTGTTACAATAGCTGCTATTGAATTTAGAAGCACAAAGCGTTTCTCTTTCTCCAACCTTCAGATGCTTCTCAATGCCTGACGTTGGCAGATACAAGCAGGAAGCCAGCTACTGGCAAGGAGTCTGAGAACAGAATTTGCAGACTTCAGACCTGGGCAATACAGAGCAAATTACAAAAGGTTAAGTATAAAGTTGAGAAACAACAAATAATCGACACAGTCTAATTTTTTCTTTTTTAGATCATAGCAGATATTGAAATTGGAACAAACAGGACAGAATTTAGGGGCCTCTGGATGGACTTTGGAAAACCCTATGTCTTTGCTTATACTACTGTAACAAAATACTGGAGACTGAGTAAGTTATAATGAACAAAAATTTATTTCTCAGAGTTTGGGGATCAAGGTGCCAGCAGGTTGGGTGTCTGATAAAAACCTGATCCTGCTTCCAAGATGGTGACTTGTTGCTTCATCCTTTGGATGGAAGAAATAGTCCAGAAGAGATGAAGGGTCAAGAGAGTACTCCCTTCAACCTTAAGCCCTTTTATAAGGGTGCTAAGTCCATTCATCAAGTGGAGCCCTCATGACTTAATCACATCCCGAATGCCACACCTCCTAACTACTGTTGCACTGAGGATTAAATTTCAACATGAATTTTGGAGGGGACACTGTCATTCAAACCATAGCACCATCTATTACATTTTATTTACATTATAATTATGATGAATAAATATAATACAAAGTATAAGGAAAGAGATTAGATATTTAATTTATCTGAAATTTATAAATAAACTATTTTGAATTTTTTGTTGTTCCATCTTTTATTTCATGATTATACTATTTGAAAATATACATCTTTTATCTATAAAAAAATTTTATCTATAAAGTCATCTTCTATCAGAATCACAAACTTCTTCCTTATATCAAAAGTTGTGCTACTATTCTGGTTACTTGTGGATTCACCAAGCAGTCCAGCAAGTCATCTGTAGAAATAAATGTTTTAGAAGGGACTGTGGTACTATTTGAAGCAATTTGTTTCACAATTGCATTCTCACTATTACTTATCATCTGTTGCCTCCTGGCTTAACACAATTTTCCAAACTGTTCTCCACCTTGGTTGACAAAGTCTTCACTATCACTTCCAAATATGCCTTCTCTTTCTGAAGGTTGTTCTTTGGACCTCTGTGTTACAGGGACCAGACCAGGTTGAATGGGACTCGCTGCCTCCTATTTTACTGCTCCCTTGGTTGAGTTCTGGCTACATGTTTGGCCCACCTGCATGTGTTTGCTCACATTTAATTCTCCCTCTTTTGTGTGCTCTCTGTTCCCAATGCCTGGGTTTCTTCTACCTTAGATGTTCTGTAATGATCAAGAAGGGCAGAAACAGCTCCCTTCAAGTAGTGACAATTCATTCCATGGAATGTTCCCTCAACCTCAGTAGGGTTTAAAAAAGCTTTAATATTTTGCAAATTCTCTGCAGTTATCAGGGCACACACAAACATATGAGTGACTGCCTTTTCTACCTGGCCTAGGTGATCCTCTTCCAGCTGAGTTTATACTGACAGTGATAAGATCAATGGATTCTGACATAATGCCACCAGTGCCTGGGAACAAGAGAACCTGTTCTGAGCTCAGTGTAACCACGTGCCTTTGAGCTTTAAATCAGGGTTGACTACATTGATTTTACAGAACACAGTAGATTCTTCATAAGGGATTCTAATTGGATAAAGGAAAGGAGTCTCTCCAGGAGGAGAGAGATATCATCTTTTCCTGCCTTGTACCTGGACTACTGAGTTGTAGCCATAGGAGTCCAGAGTACAGGGGTCTGGGATCTCAGGGAGCCTGTACACAGGGTATCTCCTCATCCATTGCTTCCCAGAAATCCAAAGTCATACCATTTCCCATCCTGGAAAATATGTCTTGTCTTCAAATAGGCTGACAAAATATTTATAGTCATCATAAGCCCAGAATTTGGAATGATCATAATCTCTAAATGGTCCAGAAAGACTAGAATGGTCACAGTTCCAGGTCAGAAACTCTTCAAGTGTAGCTTCTGCGTAACTACATGTAGTTTCAAACTGAGGAACTGGGCTTATGCTTTTCATTCCCATCCTGAATTGCATCGGCTTGCATAAACGACCTCAGAAAGGTGAATGGCATTCCAGTGTTGTGATGGCCAATCACAAGCCATGTTACAGAAGATTGCAGCTTGCTTCTTCCCTTCCAGCTCCTGTTGCAAGGGTCAGACCAGTGGTCACCCCGAGTCTGCTGCCATAGCTACGGGGGGGGGGGGGGGGGCCACCGCTTACCCAACCCAAAAACGATCCCCCCCAAAGTAGGGTCACCTAAGGGTTATGGCCCCAATTTTTAATTTTTAATGATAAAAAGCACCTTGGTTCCAATAAA
>CAUYPK010100119.1:0-20512 GCA_963574355.1 Loris lydekkerianus | reverse complement strand
AGCACATAAACAAATTAAAAAACAAAGACCATATGATTCTCTCAATTGATGCAGAAAAAGCTTTTGATAATATCCAGCATCCCTTCATGATCAGAACACTTAAGAAAATTGGTATAGAAGGGACATTTCTTAAACTGATAGTGGCAATCTACACCCACCCATAGCCAATATTGTACTGAATGGAGTTAAATTGAAATCATTTCCACTCAGATCAGGAACCAGACAAGGCTGCCCATTATCTCCGCTGCTCTTTAACATTGTAATGAAAGTTTTAGCCACAGCAATTAGGTAAGAAAATGTGATCAAGGGTATCCATATAAGGTCAGAAGAGATCAAACTTTTGCTCTTCACAAATTATATGTTTGTATATCTGGAAAACACCAGGGATTCTACTATAAAACTCTTAGAAGTGATCAAGAAATCCAGCAGCGTCTCAGATTACAAAATCAACATCCATAAATCAGTAGCCTTTTTATATACCAAGAATAGTCAACCTGAAAAAAAGAGTTAAGGACTCTATTTCATTCACAGTAATGCCAAAGAAGATGAAATATTTGGGAGTTTATCTAACAAAGGATGTGAAAGATCTCTATAAAGAGAACTATGAAACTCTAAGAAAAGAAATAGCTGAAAATCTTAACAAATAGAAAAACATAACATGCTCTGGCTCGGAATAATCAACATGGTTAAAATGTCCATACTACCCAAAGCAATATACAATATTAATGCAATCCTTATTAAAGCTCCACTGTCATACTTTAAAAAATAATACTTCTTGAAGTATTTTAAAAATAATACATCTTGAAAAAATAATACTTCGCTTTATATGGAATCAGAAAAAAACTCAAATAGCCAAGACATTACTCAGAAATAAAAACAAAGCAGGAGGAATCATGCTACCAGACCTCAGACTATACTATAAATCAATACAGATCAAAACAGCATGGTACTGGCACAAAAACAGACAAGTAGATGTCTGGAACAGAATAGAGAACCAGGAGAGGAATTCAGCTACTTACCATTATTTGATCTTTGACAAGCCAATTTAAAACATTCAGTGGGAAAAAGATTCCCTATTTGACAAATGGTGCTGGATGAACTGGCTGCCAACCTGTAGAAGACTGAAACTGGACCCACACTTTTCACCATTTACTAAGATAGACTCTCACTGGATTAAAGATTTAAATTTAAGACATGAAACTATTAAAAATAGTAGAAGAGAATGCAGGGAAAACCCTTGAAGAAATCGGTCTCCAGTAAGATTAGCCCATATCACAAAATCCCAAGACCAGAGCTGTTGGCGTGGATGTGGAGAAAAGGGAACACTTTTACACTGCTAGTGGGAATGCAAATTAATACATGCCTTTTGGAAAGATGTTTGGAGAACACTTAGAGATCTAAAAATAGACCTGCCATCCAATCCTCTATAAATTTCTCTACTGGGCATATACCCAGAAGACCAAAAATCACATCATACCAAAGATATTTGTACCAGAATGTTTATTGCAGCCCAATTCATAATTGCTAAGTCATGGGAAAAGCCCCAGTGGCCATCAATCCATGAATGGATTAATAAATTGTGGTATATGTACACCATGGAATATTATCCAGCCTTAAAGAAAGATGGAGACTTTACCTCTTTCATGTTTACATGGATGGAACTGAAACATATTCTTCTTAGTAAAGTATCTCAAAAATGGAAGAAAAAGTATCCAATGTACTCAGCCCTACTATGAAACTAATTTATGGCTTTCACATGAAAGCTATAACCCAGTTATAACCTAAGAATAGGGGGAAGGGGAAAGGAAGGGGAGAGAGAGGGGAGGTGGGTGGAGGGAGGGTGATTGGTGGCATTACACCTATGGTGCATCTTACAAGGGTATATGTGAAATTTAGTAAGTGTAGAATGTACCGTATATACTCAAGTATAAGCCGAGTTTTTTCGGCACAAATTTTGTGCCGAAAAAACTCAATTTATACTCGAGTATATATGGTAAATGTCTTAACACAATAACTAGGAAAATGCCAGGAAGGCTTTGTTAACCAGTGTGATGAAAATGTGTCAAACGGTCTATAAAACCGGTGTATGGTGCCCCATGATCGCATTAATGTACACAGCTATGATTTAATAAAAGTAAATAATAAATAAATAATTTACCCTGTAAATCCAAAGGAATAATAAACTACTTTTATAGTTTACGCCAATTACTCTCTGTAGGTCTACCTCTGGTGTGGTTACACACACACATGCACTGACTTAAATTTTAGTAGGAACACAGTGAAAGCAATAGAGGTGTACTTGTTCAGAGAGAAGGTTCATGCTGAGTCTCATGAAGGACTGAAGTCTGTTTGGTTTAGATAAAATTGTAATTTGAATTCAGTTAATGCCAAAATGAAGAAATGAAACTATTTTAATATCAAATATTAAAATTCAATTTAATATAAGGTATTTTAAAAGTTCATCTATGACAATTGAAGATTATGAGAAAAGAAACTCCTAAATATAAAATAAGACGAGCAAGAGTGATGGTGATTGTGAACCCATGAATACTTATTGATATATATGTGTGTATATAACACACACACACAAACACACACACACCTTCATAAATAGCATAAGCTCTTCTAGAATAACAGCTATCTCTTATGTTCCCTTGTATCCTTGGGGTCTAACATACTTCTGTACACAGATTATATACTTAATAAATTGTTAATGATTTACTTATCCATTCAATTCATTGAATTGCTGGTGTGTTCCGTGAATTACTACTGGGGTACTAAGATTAAACAAATGTAGATCCTATTTTCAAGGAGCTATCAGTCTAGTAGGGTAAGATATATAAAATATATATAAATATAAGACAAATCAATAAGAAAAACTGAAAAGAAGAAAGGGTTATAATCAAAGTACAGACAAAATTCAATTGAAAGTTCAGAGAAAGGAGTTGGGAAAGGGAGAAAGGCTTCATGAAAGAGGTGCAATGTCATGGTTATTGTACAAAAAGTCTGAGTCAAAAAGGTAGTATTATTTTGGAAAACACGTGGTAAGAAAAAAAATTTCACATGAAAGCAGTTAAGTTCCCTGGAATACAGAAATGGTTAAAAATCTTTTCAAGATGTTTTCCTTGTGCTCATCTATGCAATATTGCCTTTCTAATAAATCCATATATGAATATTCCCTAGCAACAATTTCACACATAGGCAAAGTGTAAAATCTTATCTGTCTATTTATTTAATAAGCATTTATCAAATGATAACTATTTTAGGATTGTGTACTAAAAACACAATAAGATACTAAAAAATAAATGAAACACAAGTCATGTTCTCAAGGAGCTTACTTTTTATTAAAACTGTATGTATGTGTGTACACATATGTACATAAACAAGCAAAAATTATTAAAGTAGAATTTGCTAGTTTTAAACATCCATAGTACCTGTGCTTGACTCATCTCTTTTTTTTTTTTTTATATAGGGAATGTTTTTATGCACAGCTTACCAATTTTATTTGAGCTAAAATGCAGATGATCCCTGCCTTAACAAGATAATTGATTTCTATCAAGTAAAGCCCTTGTAAGTCAATCCCTTAATGTTATAAAGTTAGAGTTTTATTCTTGAAAAAATATTTAATGCCATTTTATACTAAGGTTATTCATGAAAATAGATTAAAATAAAACACAAATGTCTTTGAAAAGACACGTTAAGTATAGGTGGAGAAAATTGCATATATGTGAAAGTAACATTGTAAATATTTCTTTGGCGAGATATTTCTGCTGTTGTTACTATCGCTATTTTAATTATAGTAAGAAGGATGATAAAAGTAAGAGGCACAGTTTAAGATATTATTAATGCTGTTCCTTCCCATGGGAGAAAATTCGCTTAGAAAATGTTATGCATTATTATTGTTTATTCTGTTTTTAGAAAGCACTTCAATTTCTTGCACTGCCCCATCTCATTATTCATATGAACTATTTGGTAAAATTTTGTGATCTCATATTTCTATTTGAGCTGTATCTTTAAATTCTGGAAAACAGTTCAATTGAAAAGCCTTTTGATAATATTAAACATACAGGATTGAACTAGAATAAAATGTAAAATCCAGAGATAATTTCAGCTGAAATATATAAATTTGCTGGTTACAGAAAAACAAACAAGTGAAGAGAGAAAAGATGGGCATAATTAGATAGATAACTTCATCATTGCAAATAAGTTAAATGTTACATTATTACCGAAACAAAGATAATCATAGTTTTGTGTATTTCTAAATTTTTCTGTTTTACATATCCGTGTTTAAGACTTGAAACTTACTAAGATTTATTATTGTCATGTTTTCCTTTTGCATTTGTATAGCAAATAACATCGTCCTCTTGTTATCACGAGTGCAGGACTGTATGTTACAGGCACTTTTTCTGTATTCATTCACAACCATAATTTATTCATCCCAAGGTGTATACTGGCCAACACAGGACAAGATTGTTCACTTTATGAAATAATTCCTGAGGAAGGCTCTTTTCCTCTTTGATGCTATTATAGCACTGGCTTGGTTATTAATCTGCTAAGATGATCATGTCCTACTGAAAATACCTTCTCATCCACATGCAAATGAGTCACATAAGGAACTACATTCATGCACTTGATTATTGTGTTTATTTCATTGTTATTTTTGAAAGAATATGGGGAGCTGAGTATGTAAATTGAGGCTATAAATGAAAGTCTGTCGTTGCTTTCTCGATTCTCCTAGATTCTCTGATATTTCCCCTAAGCTGTTTTGCACCTGACTAGTTGCATGGTTTTAGCTTCTATTAAAATAGGTCTGACACTTCAACAAAAAACAAATTGTGCCTGAAATTGGGACTATTAAAATTCTATGGTGCCATCCGGAAGTCAGCAGTGGCACTGCGGAGGGCCTGTGAAGAATAAAAAATAAAAACATGTGAAATGTGCTGCTCCGTGCGCTGTGGCACATCGAATGTTTTTAAGCTCCAGAAGTCAGCTCCATGTCGCTTTGTCAGGTTATAATTTATAAAACCAAGGTTGGTGCAAACTAGCTGCACATTACTTGGAAAAATTCCTTAGGAACTGAGGTTTTCTCCATGACAAATATAGTCATCTTTGTTATAATCAGAACTCTTTGCCGTCTGTAAGGTATTTACCAGGCAACTCACCAAGTAAAAAAATAATAAACATTTTCATCTTCTAGAAGTCATCTGTTCCAAAAAACAATCTGCAACCAAGAGATGCCTTTTCATATCGATTGGGAAAATAGTGGGCTTTGCTTCTTACAAAGGCAAGATACAAGGCCAAAATTAGGGCAAGGACTCAAAGGAGGGGAAAAGAAGTTCAGTGTCCTTAAAAAAATAACCTCCTTCCACAGTCTCTATTACCTCTGCCATCAGTAATAACATTCCCCAGATCTTCAAATGGCTCCCTAGAGTCCATCGTCAATTCACTACAGCTCATGAGCCTCTTTCTTTCTATGTGAGTGTGCACACATTTCATTATAATCTACCCTCCTTCCACATACAAAGATTTGAGCTCTTGGAGTGACTTAGTTCAATTGAACAAATTCTCAACTCCAACTTGAATATCTTTTTGCACAGAGGAAGAGTACAAATATGTCAAGGTTTCAAACCTGCAGAATATAGGTAGCCAAACTGATCTCCTTAACCAAACACACACTAATTGCACTAAAGGAAAAACTATATATATTCCACAACAGCTCATTATGCTGACTCAGGGAGAAGACAAAGTAGGCAGTAATTTTGAGCGGCCTGTGGGATGGCTCTGTTCTCTCTTTTTCAGGAGGGAAACCTGGGTGGGATGATGGTTGACAGAAGGAAGCTGGATCTACTACACATTTGTAAAAATCCCTCCTCTGCATTGTTGTGTTTGTGTTCCACATGGAATGGGTAAGAGAAAGGAGGAAATGGTGAGACAGGCCTCTCAAGATAAACAATAAGCAATGTGAAAATTTGTATGCAAAGAGGGATTTGGTTGCACTATAGTCTCTACAAAGAATAGTCTCTACAAAGACTCAAAATGTGCTCTACTTAACAACTAGAAAAATAACCTGCATTCCAACTGAGTTGAATTCAAGATAGGAAAATTGGGGCTGAAATTTATATTATACTTACCCATCTTTTGCAAGTCTATTAGGTTCTGAATATTTCTTACACTGTTAATTATCATCTATATCTACCATACTACTGAAAACATATATAATTTGGGAAACCGCTCAGTAAAGTAACTGTTCATCCTCAACAGGCTAGTCTTGCAATGCATTTCTGAATAAATATATGTTGTAAAATGTCTTTTCCCACATCCCTCAGCTCATCATTGTCATGTCAAACAGACTTTTCTCTACTGGGGTCTTCACTATAAAAGCACAATACCAATTAATTGATTATGTTTGTTCAAACTTACCCAGCCATAAACTTATTGTTTTAAAGTATGCAGAAGAAGCCAAATAGTCTGATTAAGAGATATGAAAGAAATGGATTTAAGTTTTCTTTGAATTGCAATCAGCCAGTTTTTCTAAACTACATAATCAAAAGGAATTAATACTAAATCCTCATGCTCTACCACACATTATTTTCAGTGTGGGTGTAAAACAGGCACATTATGTTGAGTTGAATAGGTGTAGAAATCTGTAATACCATTGTCTAAAAATAGACTATGGCTTAGCTTCAAAGTGCATTCTCAAAGATACACTGGCATTTGGGGTAACTACCCTAAGTAATAGGCAAAAGCTATCCCAATCTAATTGCCATTTTTCAAAGTGTATATGGTAATGTGCTTTTGAATGCTGACATGAATGTAAAGTTTTCTGATATTCTAAAAGACCTCATGTGGGGGAAATATACTCTTAAGAATGCAACATAACATCTATGAAATTTTCAATTTAATTGTGCTTCAAAAGCTTAATTCCCATGAGTGTGTATTTCAAGTTAGCCCCCTTCTGACATATTCACGTACTGGTTCATTGCTTGTCTGTCTTTGCTATTGCTAATCAAACTTGATTTTTACCTAAGGAAGCAATTACTTTGCTTAATAAACTAGTTAATGTATTTAGAGTTAATAATTCTTACTTTAAGAAGTAATAGTGTTTTGTACTAAAACATTGTACAGTGCCAATTAATGCATGTGTTTCTGGTTTTTAAGTGAAAATAAAAATAAAAGATTTCCCTTTTTCTTGGTGATATCTGGATATTTGCAGTCTTGCCAGCTCGCCTGACCTATTACAGGTACACTATTATCTTCAACTTGACCATAAACATTGCACAGTAGGTAAATAAGAGGGAAGCAGAGAAAAAACGACCCAGATTCAAGCTAACACAGAACAGAGTAATTGGGCTGAGTCAGAGTACAACAAAATGATAGCAGTTCTCTGGAAACATTTAAATGTGTTCTAATGAGTTAACATGATGAAAACATTTATAATCAAGAACTTCCTGAGGGGACTCAGGCACTATGAAACTGTCTAAGAATTAGAGAGGATTGTGAGTGCTCATGCTAATTCACATCAGGATCCTCAGTGTGTAGTGTGGCTTCATTTGGCTTCACTTTTCTCACAAATTTCATGTGAAAAACAAGATCTTGGCTGGGCGAGGTGGCTCACGCCTGTAATCCTAGCACTCTGGGAAACCGACGTGGGTGGACTGCTTGAGCTCAGGAGTTCCAGACCAGCCTAAGCAAGAACAAGGCTCTTTTTCTATCTTCAACTAAAAACAGAAAAACTATCCCTATGTTGTGGCAGGTGCCTGTAGTCCCAGCTACTTGAGAGGAGGAGGCAAAAGGATCACTTTAGTCCAGGAGTTTGAGGTTTGCTGGTTTGAGGAGTTCGAGGAGTTTGAGGTTGCTGTGAGCTATGATGCCATAGCACTCTAGCCTGAGGCAACAGAGTGAGACTCTGTCTCAAAAATTAAAAAAATATTGGCTTGGCGCCTGTGACTCAAGTGGCTAAGGCGCCAGCCACATACACTTGAACTGGCGGGTTCAAATGCAGCCCGAGACCACCAAACAACAATGAGGGCTGAAACCAAAAAATAGCCGGGTGTTGCGGTGGGCCCCTCTAGTCCCAGCTCCTTGGGAGACAGAGGCAGGAGAATCACTTGAGCCCAGGAGTTAGAGGTTTCTGTGAGCTGTGATGTCACAGCACTCCACCCAGGGTGACAGCTTGAGGCTCTGTCTCAAAAAAAAAAAAAAAAAAATTAAAAAATAGTATTTATAAGACTTAGAAAATATATCATCAGGAATGTTACAAATAGCTGGGAGTGGTGAATTACCTGTATTCCATTACTCTAGGAAGCTGGGGCAAGAGGATTGTTTGAGGTCAAGAATTCAAGACCAACCTGAGAAAGAGTGAGACATTAGCTCTACAAAAAAATATAAATTTAGCCAGATGTGGTGACATGTACCTGTAGTCTTGGCTACTTGAAAGGCTGAGGCAGAAGGATTCCTTTACCCCACTGGTTTGAGCTCTGATTATGCCACTGCACTCTAGTTTGGATGATAGAATAAGACCCTGTTTAAAAAAAAAAAAAAAGTTACGAACAATAAACAGATCAAATAATCACTATCCAACAGGATAGGAATTGGCACCCTAAGTAAGTATGATGTTATATATTAATCTCAAATATAGCTATTATGCATATTTCCAACAGTGGCAATATTAAAAATTATCAATTTGCTACACAGCTGGTGAACCTTTTTATATGAGTACATACACATTTAGATATTTGATGTAACCTTTTACATCTTTCATCACCTGAGTAAGAAATTTAATGAATTTTAAATTACAAAAGTTTGAATATTTAAACTGTGATATATACAAAATACTCTATTCTCTAAAAAGCCACTTACGTTTCAACAGAATTATTACATAGAAAAGACTATAATAAAATTGTATTCTGAAGAAATCAGTGTTTTATAGTGTAATGATAAACAATATATTAAGATTTATTTTGTATTCAGGACTAGGTTGCATGTATATTTTGACTGTGCCTTTAAGTTTATTTTATTTAAAATTCTGGTGTTAGAATTTTCTCATCTTTTACTTACTCCCCAAAAGTATGCCAGATGGTGAAAAAAGTAAAGTTCTCCATTGTTTTAATTTCTTTTACTTGATCTTGGAGTTAATATAAAATGAAGTGAGTCCTTACGGGAACTATATTCATTGGGATTGGGATCAAATGAATATATAAAATTCAGAAAAATAGAAATAATGTTATAGAAACATACAATAAGATACAGTGTAATATTGTAATTTCCACAAAATTAGCTGCAAAAATTATTAACTGATAATTTTTTGGTTTTTATTTTAATGTACCTTTAATTGTTTAAACAGTATGCAGTGATGTTTTGTTTGGATAAAACTTTATAAAATGTAGCATACTAGTAGCTAGTAATAATGTAGCTAAAATACTTAGCTATGTTAAGAAGGGCACTAGGAGAAAAGTTTTTGAAAGCTTTCATTCTTCTTTAGAGATTACCATTTATATCTAAATAGAAATTATTTATTACTGATAAAGTTATGCCCTTATAGAAAAGTCATGGTGAAATAAGCCCTCACTAATATTCTAAATTAAAATACACTTGTAGAAGAAAGGGGAAATTCCTAGAAACATACAGCTGTCCAAGACTCAGGAAGAACTAGAATTCCTGAACAGACCAATAATGAGCAGAAATAGAAAACTAGATTGAAGCAGAAATAAAAAGTCTTACAACAACAACAATAAAAGCCCCATACCAGAAAAATTCACAGAAAAACTGTTACCCACACATAGAAATTGTTCCATAACACTGAGGAGGTAATCCTTACCAACTCATTCTACGAAACCGGTATCACCTTGATACCAATGCTGGGAAAGAACACAACAGAAAAGAAAACTCCAGATTGATATCCCTTATGATATATATGCACTAATTAATTTCTTAACATCACCCAGGAAATGTATAATTTACTTAAATGAACTCGTTTTTAGTTTGAGAGAAAAGCAAATGCCCTCAGAGTTAACATAAATGAAAAGAATACAAAATTTTTAATTATATCAATTATCTTTGCATTCTCTACCAAAACAGTATCAATACCCAATAAATGAAAATTAAATAATTGCTTTTAACTGCAATTAAATATCTCTATATGCCACTTTAAATTTTTATAATTCAAATGACCTTGTGAAATAAACTTTAGGAGAGTAAATGAGGACCTGTGACACCTTACAAGTATAGAGGGTTCTTAGGAAAGCAGTAACCAAGATGGGAACAGCAGACTGCATGACCCTAGAACTGTGGTCCCCGGCCCCTGGACCATGCACCAGTATAATTACGTGCCCAATAAATGCAATGAGCTTGAATCATCCTGAAACCATCCATCCACCCCTGGTCCATAGATAAATGTTATTACATGAAACTAGTCCCCAGTGCCAAAAAGATTAGGGACAACTGCCCAAAATGTGCCTATTAAAAGCACATCTCTTTAACAGTCAAATTAACAGTTAGTGCTCCTCAGCGACCTTACTAGCTCATGAAAATGGATCATCATAGTTTGTGAGAATGCCTGGCTGCTCAACAAGTGTTCATCAAATAGAACCTAATTGTTCCTTGAATGTAACTGAATCCGTCTCACTCAGAGAACTTGGCCCCTCTCTTCTCCTCCCGATTTATAATATAGAGTATGGTAAAGTGCAAGGATATAGTGGCTATTACTAATACACCTCTTACTATGGGTATGCATCTCTAGGCGTCTTCTACATCAGCTGTCCTATAAACTACCTCAGCAAGAAAAGGGCAGTTTCAGCCTATCCGTGAAGGGCACTGGTGGGGCAAACCGTATTCATATTTCTAGATATAAAACCAGTTATGCACTTAACAGTGGTAATATTTTCCTAATAAATATTAAAAACAATGCTTTAAATTTCTATATCACCTTCAACTATTATCTTATTAGGCAGTTTGATAGTAATGTGCTTTCTAAATTAAGAGTTTGGATTTTTTAAAATACTTTATATCAAAGAACAGACTGATCTTTTGTTTAAAAAAAAAAAAAAAGGCTTATAAATGTTAATCAGTTGTGCCTAAGACTTTCAAAATCATCTAGAGCAATGTTAACTCTGAAGAATTGAAATACCTACTAGCTTTGTAAGTTATAAATTTTACTAAAGGTATGTACCTGCATTCTTTTGTGAAGGAGGTGGGATAGATAATATTTGATAGCTTTAAAAAAAAAAAAAAAGAAAGAAAGAAACAACATCCTCAGGGCCACTGTTCTCATAAAGAATGACAAAGTGATACACCAGGTTTATTCAGCTTCGAAGGCAGAGAACCTCAGCCTCTTCTCGGGAGAGCAATACTTTTAACGACTCCAGAGACAAGGTTGTTATTTGGAAATCAACAAACATAGCCTGAATTGACAGTAACCTCTTTGAGTTTTACCTTTTAATGTGAACTAATACTTTCTCCAATTTCTCATTTTTTCCTACCTGCAAATAAACCAATATAAAAAGTGAGCTGTAATATTCATCCCACTCACTTCTCTATTTGATATGGCAGCACTGATGTACCAGGTCCCTAGACTAATCCTTTATTGGGGGATAGAGCTTTTTTTGTCCAGAATAAATAAAACCAGAAATTTCATCTTAATAAGGCAAGTATACCCCTCTGCTGCAGTTTCAGGTACTAGTAAACAATCATTCTGTGCATCAATTTAGCATTCTTGGAAAGGAAAATAATGCATAGTTTCTATCTCATTGTCTACAGTGGAGATCCTTAACACTCCACTTCTTAAGGAAATGCATCTATAAATGAGTGAACAAAGATTCATGTGCTGCATAGCATAATACTCTATAGAAATGTTTAGAAAAGGAAAACTTAAGAACATTCAGGAAAGAATGTCAAACCTGGGAAGTCAATAATCTAATAGATTTTTGAAATAATGTTTAAACAATACAGTTTTACCACTACAGAGGCATGTTAGCACGGCAATCTAAATTATTATCATTCCTTCATGCTCAGATGTCTTTTCAGGAAGCCATAAGTCTAGACAGCTCAAAAGTAGTTTTAAGAGAAAAGAGTAGATGTACAGAAACTAAGTTACTACCATGGCATATAGCTGAAGTAGAATAAATAAATGAAAAGGAATTTTGATTTTTTTCCTCCCTAGGGGAAAATGCCACCTATTCTTTTAAAACAAAATATCTGTTCACATCAACTCCATTTTTATTTTTTGCACAAGTATAAAGTGATTGTTGAATTTAGGAAAAACAATATGCTGTTCACAGTAGAAAAAACTGAAAACCATATCCACTCTGGAATTAATTCTGACTTCCCAATGAATCAATCAGTAAAGTCCATAATGTATCGTTTCTTTTTTCACTTACTTTTATTTGTATATATTCATGGGATACAAGTGCAACCTCACTACATTGAAGCTTTTTAAATTAATTTTTTTATTGTTTGGGACTCATTGAGAGTACAAAGAATTAGGTTATACTGATTGCATTTGTTAAATAAAGTCCCTCTTATAATTGTGTCCCACCCTCAAGAGGTGTGCCGTCGTGACCCCTCCACTGCCTTCCTCCTGTCCTCTCCCTGATCCCTCAATCCCCCTTCTCCACCCCTTGTATTAAATCTTCTACTGCCTTCATATTAGAATTGAGTACATTGGATTCTTGCTTCTCCAATTCTTGTGATGCTTTACTAAGAAAAATGTATTTCAACTCCATCCACATTAATACAAAAGATGTAAAATCACCATGTTTTTAGTGTCTGAATGGTATACATATACCACAGCTTGTTAATCCATTCCTGGGTTGGTGGGCTGTTTGGTATACATATACCACAGCTTGTTAATCCATTGTTAATCCATTCCTGGGTTGGTTAGGCTGTTTCTACACTTCAGTGATTAGAAATTGAACTGCAATAAACAATCTAGTGCAAATGTCCTTATGATAAAAGGACTTTTTTTCCTTCTGAGTAGATGCCCAGTAATGGGATTGCAGGATCAAATGGGAGGTCTAATTTAAGTTCTTTGAGGATTCGCCATACTTCCTTCCAAAAAGGTATTAGTTTGCAGTCCCACAAGTGTTCCCTTCTCTCCACATCCATGCCAGCATCTGCAGCTTTGAGATTTTGTGATGTGGGCTATTCTCACTGGGATTAGGTGATATCTCAGGGTAGTTTTGATTTGCACTTCTTTAATAATTAGGGACAATGAGCATTTTTTCATATGTTTGTAAGCATTTATCTCTCTTCTTTAGAGAAGGTTCTATTCACGTATCTTGCCCAGTGATACATGAGATTGTTGGGTCTTTTTTTGTTGATTAATTTGAGTTCTCTATCCATCCTAGTTATCAAACTTTTGTCCAATTCACAATATGCAAATAAACTTTCCCATTCTGATGGTTGTCTGTTTGCTTTGGTTGTTGTTTCCTTAGCTGTACAGAAGCTTGTCAATTTAATTAAGTTTCATTTGTTTATTTTTGTGGTTGCAATTGCCACAGAATTCTTCTTCATAAAATCTTTCCCCAGGCCGATATCATCAATTGTTTTTCCCAGACTTTCTTCAAGGATTTTTGTTGTCTCATGCCTTAGTTCTAAATTTTTTATTCACTTTAAATCAATTTTTGTAAGTGGTGAGAGGTGCTGGTTCAGTTTCAGGTTTTTACATGTGGTTATCCAGTTCTCCAAGCACCATTTATTAAATATGAGTTCTTTCCCCCAATGTATGTTCTTGTTTGGTTTATCAAAGATCAGGTGACTGTAAGATTTTAGTTTCATCTCATGGTTTTCTGTTCAGTTCCAAATGTTAATGTCTCTATTTTTGTGCCAGTGCCATGCTGTTTTGATCACTATAGCCTTATAGTATAGCTGAAAGCCTGGTAGGGTGATACCAGGCTTTATTTTTATTACTAAGAATTGGTTTGTCTATAACAGGTTTCTTCTAGTTCCATACAAAATGAAGAATTATTTTTTCCAAATCTTGAAAGTATGATGATGGTATTTTAATGAAGATTGCATTGAATCTGTAGATTGCTTTGGGTAATATAGACATTTTCACAATGTTGATTCTTCTCAGCCATGAGCATGGTATGTTCTTCCATTTGTTAATATTTTTTGCTATTTCTTTTCTTAGGGTTTTCTAATTTTCTTTGTTGAAGTCCTTCATCTCTTTTGTTATTTATATTCTGAGCAATTTTATTTTTGTTTTTTCAAGCTACTGTGAAGGGAATTGTGTCCTTGATTAGCTTCTATCTTGGCTATTACTGGCATATACAAAGAATACTAATTTGTGGACATTGATTTTATATCCTGAGACATTGCTATATTTTTTGATGACAGGAGTCTTAGGGTTGAGACTTTGGGGTTCTCTAAGTATAAGTTCATACTGTTGGCAAAGAAAGAGAGTTTTACTTCCTCTGTCCCCATTTGGATGACCTTTATATCCTTCTCTTGCCTGATTGTATTGGTTAGAACTTCCAGCACTATGTTGAATAGTAGTGGCAACAGAGGACAACCTTGTTTGGTTCCAATTCTAAGTGTAAAAACTTCCAATTTTACTCCATTCAGTAAAATATTAGTTGTGGGTTTTTCATAGATGCTTCATTTAGTTTAAGAAATGTGCTACATATGCCTATGTTCTTAAGTGTTTTAATTAGAAAATGATGAATGTTATTGAATGCTTTTTCTGCATCTGTTGAGAGGATCATATGGTCTTTGTTTTTGCTTCTGTTAATATGGTGAATTGTGTTTAGGGACTTGTGTATGTTAAACCAGTCTTTCATCCCTGAGGTTAAACCTACTTGATCATGATGATTGGTTTTTTTAATGTGTAGCTGTAATCTATTGGCTAGGATTTTATTGAGAATTTTTCCATCTATATTCATTAGTGAAATTGGTCTGAAAGTCTTCTTTTTAGTTAGGTCTTTTCCTGGTTTGGGTATCAGGGTAATGTTTGCTTTGTAGAATATGTTGGGGGGAAATCCTTCCTTCTCAATTTTTTGAAATAATTTCTGCAGTATGGGTATAAGCTCTTCTTAAAAGGTTTGGTAGAATTCTAGTGTGAAGTCATCTGGATCAGGGCTTTTTTTTTGGTTGGAGTTTTTTTATTGTTTCTTCAATCTCAGTAATTGAAATCAGTCTGTTCAAAGGATCTGTTTCTTCTAGATTAAGTCTAGGGAGAGGCTGTGATTCCAGATATTGATCCATTTCCTCCACATTGTCAAATTTCTGGGTATAGAGTTTCTTGTAGTACTCAGAGATGATCTCTTATATTTGTGTGGCATCTGTTGCTATTTCCCCTTTATCATTTCTGACTGAGGTTATTAGAGATATTACTTTTCTGTTTCTAGTTAATCTGGCCAAAGGTTTATTGATTTTATTTATTTATTTTAAAAAAAAACTTTTTGTTTCATTAATTTTCTGAATGATTCTTTTGTTTTCAATTTCATTGATCTCTGATTTTGGCTATTTCCTTTCTTCTGCTGGGTTTGGGATTAGATTCTTCTTCTATTTACAATTCCATTTGATGGTTCAGGAGTTTGTTGATGTGTTCTCCTTCTGTTTTTTGAATATAGGCATCTAATGTGATAAAATTTCCCTCTTAAGACTGCTTTTGCTGTATCCCATAGGTTTTGGTAACTTGTATATCCATGTCGTCATTGCTGTTAAGTTTGAAGAATTTACTTATTTCCTCTTTTATCCCTTCCTGAACCCAACTATCATTCAGCATGAAGTTGTTTAATTTCTAAGTCTTTGTGTGTGTGTGGGGGGGGGGGGGTGAATGTTTTTGTTGGAGTTGAGTTCCACCTTTAAAGCCTTGTGCTCTGAGAAGATACCAGTTAAAATTTCTATTTTTTAGTTTTGCTGAGGTTTGATTAGTATCCTAGGATGTGGTCAATTTGGGGGTACATACTATGGGTTGACCAGAAAAATGTATATTCCTTAGCTTTGTAATGGTATGTTCTGTATATGTCTATTAATTCTATTTGTTCTAGGGTCACTTTTAAGTCCTTTGAATCTTTGTTTAGTTTCTCTTTAGAGTATCTGTCCAGTTCTGTGAGAGGGGTGTTAAAGTCCCCAACTATTATGGTGTTATGGAATATCATATTGCTCAGACCCATCAAGGTCTGTTTCATAAATCTGGGAGCATTTAAGTTAGGTGCATGAATATTTAAAATTGAGATGTCTTCTTGTTGTATTGTTCCTTTGACCAGTATAAAGTCTCCATCTTTGTCTTTCTTAACTTTAGTTGCTTTCAATCCACTTATATCTGAAAATAAGATTGCAACCCCTCCTTTCTTCTGATTTCCATTGATTTGAGATACTGCTTTCCATCCCATAACCCTGAATCTTGATTTGTCTTTCAAAGATAGATGTGTCTTCTGGAGACAGCATTTGGATAGCTTGTGCTTTTTTATTCTATTAGCCAGCCTGTGTCTCTTCAACGGTGCATTCAGTCCAGTGACATTTATTGCAAAAAATGATAAATGTGATGGAGTCCTATTCATCTCATTTTATGAAAGTCTGTGTTGTAGATTTATCCTTTGTGCCATTGTGGAAACTAAGTCTTGACATTTAGCTTCTGGGATTTACTTTGCTGGTGGTCCATTGTGATGGTGGTGTTGAGAATAGGTGGTGTTGAGAGTAGGTCTAAGTATTTCCTGTAGAGCTGGTCTTGTGGTGAATTTTCTCAATGTTTGTATATCCATAAAAGATTTGATTTCTCCATCAATTTTGAAACTTGGTTTAGCAGGATACAGAATTCTGGGCTGACAATTATTTTGTTTAAAAATGTTGAAGATGGGTGAACATGCTCTTCTGGCTTGTAAGGTTACAGTTGAAAAGTCTGCTGTCATTCTAATGGCTCTGCCTCTATAAGTAAGTTGGTGCTTGCTCCTAGCTGCTTGCAGAATTTTTTCTTTCATCGTGATTTTGGTCAGGTTCATTACAATGTGTCTTAAAGAGGCTTTGTTTGAGTTGAGATGACCTGAGGTTTGATATCCATCTGAAAAGAGTGTGTCAGGGTCTTTAGTAAAACTTAGGAAGTTTTCATTTATGATAGTCTTGAGTAGGGCTTCCATTCCTTTGGGTAAGCCTATTAGTCATATGTTTGAACACTTTATGGAGAGTTCTCTAAATACCTTTTCTGCTTTCTCTCTCTTCTTTTCTGCCTCTTTAAATATCTGGGTTAACTCAAAAACTTTATCCATTAGCTCTGAGGTTCTTTCTTCTCTATGGTCTAACCTACTTTTTATTCTTTCTACTGCATCTTTATATTCCCTGATTGTCTCCTTCATTTCCTTAAGTTCCCCCATATCCTTTTTATATTCTACATATCTGTCATCCAACTTTTGGTTCTGTCTTTCCAATTTCTTCTCCATTTCTTTTATTGTCTTTAGCATCCATATTTCAAATTACCTTTCTGTCAAATCCATTAATTCTTTATAGGTGGAGCCTTCTGCAGTAGCTCCCTCATGGTCCCTTGAGGGTGTTCCTTTGTTTTGGTTTTTCATGTTGCTTGAATTTTTCTGTTGGTTCCTCCTCATGTGTTATTTCTTCTTGTTCACCTTCTTGTCTTCCTTTTTCCTTCTCACTACTTCCTTTGCTTCAAACAGAAGTCCTTGGTCTTGATGACAGTATGTTGCAATATGTAGCCAGGACATCAGGTGGCACTGCGGCTTTATAGGAGACAGGGAGCATAGTCAGCAACCTCTATGGTTCTTATTCCAAACTTAGTTGCCTTTGGTGATTGCCTGATTGTTTCCTCAACATTCAGACTCTATGGGGTTGGGACCTTAAAGCTCACAAGAATCCTTCAGGGGCCTGCAACTCCAGTTCTTGTGGGGTGTGGAAGTCTCTCAGTCTGTCCCCAAAGTGAAATTCTGATCCCAGCAGGCAGAATTAAGACAGCCATGCTTTACGTCCCTGCTAAGACCTTCTCAAGACCATCACACAATGGCAGCCCCCTGGCCACCATGATATTCTCAGGATGATTGCCTTGGCAGTCATGAAATCTATGCCAAATCCACTTGATCAGAATTCACATCTGGTTGCTGTATACTGTTTGAGTCCACCCAGTCCTCCAAACTTTCTACTCAATGTGTAGCTTCCCCCAACAACAGAAAATGTCAGAAAGGCTTCCTTCTGTCCTGGACCTCTGTGGTGGGAGGGGCTAGCCAACCTTAGCCCATCACAATCACTTGCCTAATTCATCAGATTTCCACTGTTCCAGATGATACATGGTATCCAGCTTACCACATCCTTACTGTGCTCTCAGAGGTATGAATCTAGGTAAGGTCTTTAAGCCAGGTATGACTTGGTTCTCTCTTTGTTCCCAGTCATTCTGGAAGAGCGCAACTAAAGGATCCTTCTTGTCCTCCATCTTGCCACTTTCTTCTACTACATTGTTATAGTGCATTATGGTGAAGTCTAGGCCTTTAGTGGACATAACTGAAACATGTACACAGTACCCACTAAGCAAACCCCCATCATCCACCCCTTCCCACTCCTTTGGGTCTTCACTGTCCATCATTCCACACTGTACTTTCCTATACACATACTACAGCACATAGTTTCTAATAATTTGGGGAAAATGTTGCAGAAAACTTGCATCAGAATCACTTGGAGTAAATTTTAATATTCCAGATTTCTGAACCCCATCCTAGAGATAATAATCTAAACTTTAGAGAATATGCCTATTAATATATTCCCTGGGTATATCCTGTAGCATGAGAACTATATCAATAATCTTATTAGTACTATTTTGTTTCCACTTAACTGTTAACATATTAGCCTATATAGAGTTGTAAATTAGCACAGGTATTTTGTATCATAAGTAAGAGAAATAGCATGTCTATAAAATATCACAGTAATGGGGGAGAGGAGAATACAAAGACATTTTCTTATAGAAGATGAATAACAATTATTATTATTATTAAAAATAAAATTAAACAGCTGTTCCAATTCAAAAATGTAGGAAAGGATAAAAGCATGTTTGTTGGCTGGACATAGTAGCTCATGCCTATAACCCTACCACTCTGTGAGGGTGAGGTGGGTAGATTGCCTGAGCTTAGGAGTTTAAGACCAGCCTGAGCAAGATCAAGACCCCATCTCTGTGAATTATGGCTGGTTCCTATAGTCCCATCTACTTGGGAGGCTGAGACAAGAGGATCACTCAAGCCCAAGAGTTTGAGGATGCTGTGACCTATGACACCATGGCACCCTACCCAGGACAAAAGACTGAGACTCTGTCTCAAAAAAAAAAAAAAAAAAGAAAGAAAGAAAGAAAAAAAAGAAAGGAAGGAAGGAAGGAAGGAAGGAAGGAAAAGGAAGCATGTTTGTTATACTTTCTGAGTGTCAGAAACTATGATAGATACTTGCAATGCAGTGATTAATAGTGCCTGGTTTCTATCCTTTTGTGAGAGGGGAATTGACAGCCTGGTGATACAATAAATATTGATAATTTTCTCTGTGCTTTTTCTTGCATATCATCAAGTTTTTATCAAACTTTCAACCGTAATAGAATTATGCTGAATGCTTTTTTAAACTTGGCCTTTTTCTGAGAAGAGACGTATAATCATTCTGCTCCAAATTGGATTGGTTGTCATTTAGGCCTACCAAGCAGCTCTGCCCTTTCCTGCTTTTTGAATTGGAACGGTTTTTTTCTGAATTTATTCTTACTTGATTTATTCTTATTCTTGTTTTTTTTTTTTTTTATTTATTCCCTTATTCTCATAGTATATATCTGTGAGTAACTTCTTAAGAAGTTGTACATGCGACGTAAACTTTCTAAATCCTTGTGTGTCTGAAATTACTTTATTCTATCTTTACTTTTGATGTGTAGTAAGATAGGGATACAATTCCATAACAATTTTGAATATAGACTATTCTATTAGGATAGGAGCTGAGAAGTCCCAATAGGCCAGTTACAGCATGAATGTGTTATGTGATGGAACTGTAAAAGGGAGACTCTTAGCTCTAGTAGGATGAAGATAGGGAATGGATTCATACAAAGACATGTAATACCTCACAAGAACAAAACAACATTTTGACATCTGTCAGAGAGTGATGCGAACAGCCAAGAAAGAGTTATTAACAACTAAATAAATAAACATTTAATTTTCCTTTACTATTCATCACTTTTTCCAACTCAATCTTAGAAGAGTTAAAGACAGGATAATGAATGGAGGAAGAGAAGTAGAAGGGCTGAGAAAAATAGGCAAAATACATAATATTTTTAATACCTCATTTTAATACCTCATTGCAGGTCTCTATTGATGGGTCAGTCTTCAAATAAAGCTGGAAAAAGGAAACACTTCTACACTGCTGGTGGGAATGCAAACTAATACGTTCCTTTTGGAAAGATGTTTGGAGAACACTTAGAGATCTAAAAATAGACCTGCCACTTGTTCCTACAATTCCTCTACTAGGTATATACCCAGAAGACCAAAAATCACATTATAACAAAAATATTTGTACCAGAACGTTTATTGCAGCCCAATTCATAATTGCTAAGTCA
>CAUYPK010100117.1:0-75147 GCA_963574355.1 Loris lydekkerianus | reverse complement strand
TCTTAGGTTGTCCCCGCTTTGGGAATCTTACCCGTCATTGGTGCTATGGAGGGCGGTGAAGAATAATAGTTAGATTCTTGGTTAATGAGCCAGTGATATTGGACCTCGACCTGATTTAACTGCCTCTAACCTTTTTTTTTGGGATACAGGGCCCAAAAGAAATTTAATGCTTCTATTTAATACACAGAATTTTAGAGGAATCTGTGCTCTTTATTTAATTCCTATAATCATCCTAAAATATTTCATGTTTTCAAATGGATCCTATCTCATCTCAGTAGATGGATTTCAAAATTTTCTTGTGTCAATTGATGAGTCCTCCTTTTGTATCATAAAGATTAAAGTACACACTGTCTCAAGATGTCACCTTAATCCTGTTACTAAGTATGATTTTTTCTCATTCCTTCTACATTCTAGCAAATGACTTATTATATGTAACCTCACTGTTAATGTGGTTTTATACACTTTTCCACCAAAACCTGCCACTGGTCAGGGAGAAGTAACCAACAGCATCTTAACCCAGACCATTCCTTTATTTTTATTCATTACTATATTAGCCAAGTTATAAATAACCATGTGAATCATATCTATTATAACTATACATAATCCCTTTATCTTTTAAATGGAAAAGTCATAATACTCATATATTAAAGATTCAGATTTTCTACATTGGATTGAAGACTCAGATTTCTATAGTGACAAATGTAAAATTAAAACTTTTCTGCTCAGCACCTGTAGCAGAGTGGTTATGGTGCCGGCCACATGCACTGAGGCTGGTGGGTTCAAACCCAGGCCAGGCCAGCTAAACAACAATGACAGCTGCAACAAAAAATAGTTGGGTGTTGTGGCACTCCTGTCGTCCCAGCTACTTGGGAGGCTGAGGCAAGAGAATCACTTAAGCCCAAGAGTTTGAGGTTGCTGTGATCTGTGATGGCACAGCACTCTACCAAGGGTGACATAGACACTCTGTCTCAAAATAAATAAATAAATAAATTTATTATTTCTCATCTATAATGATGTATTTTGCCAAAATATACTGAAGACTACATCTCTTTTGTTAAGGAAATTTTAATGCATTAAGTCATATTTAAAGTCAGAAGCCCATAGGCATTTTTTAAAAGATCTATACCAAAATTTAAAAATTCACTTATCAGTTGATTTAAATGGTTATAAATGTGTTCCTAACTTTAACTACCTCTAAATAAATCATTCTATGTATCCATTCTTTCTCACTAGATTAGAAAAACAATCATCACATGTACTCAATACTAAATTGAACAAATTTATCAACACTTACGTGCATATTTGGAAGTGAAATTCAATGGAAATCAATCAGGGGATCAGGGAAAGAGAGGATTGGTAAATTCAAAACTAACAGGTACAATTCACATTTCCTGGGTGAGGGGAACATTTATAACTTTGACTTAAAATGTACAAAAGCAAATTATGTAACCAAAACATATGTATCCCTGTAATACTGTGAAATAAATAAAAGAAGATACCATGGGATACTCAGCCATAAAAAGTGATTACATCTTTTATGGAGATTACATCTTTTATATTTACCTGGATGGAGTTGGAACAAATTCTTAGTAAAGTATCTCAACAATAGAAAAAAATTATCCAATACACTCAATACTTTATGAAACCAATATATAAACAAACACTCATATGAATGATAAAACACAAATATAGCCTAGAAAGGGGGAGGTCTGAGAGGGAGAGGGAAGGGAAAGAGAAAGGGAAGGAAGGAGGGACATTGTGGGAGAAGATTTGGTGGGATCTCACCTAATGTGGACAATGTAAAGACACATTTCAAAATAAGAGTAAATTTTAAAAGTCTTACTGCAAAAAAGGTAAGTTGATGGCATTGTTAATCTGTTTGATTTAAGCATTCCACATTGCATAGCAAATCATCACATTGTACTCCCAAAATATACACAGTTCAGATTTTAATTAAAAATTAATTAAAAATATATTTTTTAATTATTCTATTTTCATCCTTTTTGACAATGTGACTGTTTAAGTTTTCATTTTTGTATTTTTTATTATTTCAAAATATTACAGGGGCATGAATAATTTTGGTTGTATGCAACACTTTTCTTATGCATGAATCAGGGTTCTAAGTGTACCCATCACCCAGGTTGTGTTTATTGTATCCCTTAGGTAAGTTGTCGCCTACACCCTATCCCCCCTACTTGATTTCAACTGAGTTTTACTTCTCATTATGCATAGGTATTCCAGTTAATTCAGTGGACACGTGATTTTTTTTTCTTTTTCATTGTTTAGGCGCTTCAATTAGGACAATGGTCTCCAATTTCATCCATTTTTTTGCAAAAGGCCTTAATTCTTCCTTCTTCATGACTGAATAGTATTCTACAGTATACATGTAGCACATTTGGTTAATCCGCTCATATATTAATGGACACTTCAGCTGATTTCATATCTTTGCACTTGTGAATAGTATTGCCATAAATGTTCAAGTGAAGAATGTTTACATTCAAATAGCCATAAATGTTCAAGTGGAGAATGTTTGCATTCAAGCGCAAGAACTGAAAGTGGTTCCTTTTCTCTCCTCTCCTCTCCTCTTGTCTTTTCTTCTTTCTTTTCTGTCCCTCCCTCCCTTCCTTCCTTTCCTCCTCCTCCTTCTTCTTCTTCCTCTCTCCCCTTTTTTGCTTTTTTTGCAGTTTTTGGTGGGGCTGGGTTTGAACCCACCACCTCTGGTATATGGGGCCGCACTTTACTCCTTTGAGCCACAGGTGCTGCCCTCTCTCTCCTTTCTTTCTTCCAACAGAGTCTCATCCAGTTGCCCAAGTTAGAGTGTTATGGTGTCAAGCTCACAGCAACCTCAAACTCCTGGGATCAAGCGATGTTCTCACCTATAGTCTCCCATGTAGTCTCCTGGGTAGCTAGGACTATGGGCTAGCACCACCACAACTGTCTAATTTTACTATTTTTAGTACAGACAGGGTCCCACTCTTGCTCAGAATGGTCTGAAATTCCTGAGCTCAAGCAATTCTCCCATCTTGGCCTCCCGGAGTATGAGGATTACAGACATGAGCCACGGCACTTGGGCTACAACTAGTTTCTTGAAAAATCTCCACACTGCTTCTGTCGGGACTGTGGTAATTTGCATTTCCACTGACAATGGATAAGCATTTCTTTGTGTCTGAATCCAGGTCAGCTTGTATTGTTTCTGGACTTTCTAATAAAAGCCACACTATAACAGGAGAAGGTGGTAATACTGTGGTTTTGATTTCCATTTCCAAGATTGTTAGAGACTCAGAGCACTTTTTCAAAAAGTTTATTGACCTTTTGTCTATCTTCCTTCAAAATGCTTCTGTTCTGGTCTTTTGTCCTTGCTGATTTGCTTGAGTTCTTTATAGATTATGGTTTTAGTCATTTGTCAGAGGTGAATATTTTCTCTCATGCTGTAGGTTGTCTATTTGCTCCGTTGATAAGTTCCATAACCATTGGAGTCTCTTCTTCATAAACTGTTTGCCTGGGCAGATATCTAGAAGAGTTTTTCTAACATTTTCTTCTATTAATAGAATTCTTACAGCTTCAGGTCTTACATTTAAGTCTTTTGTCCATCTTGAATTAAACTTTGTGACTGGTAAGAGATATGGATCCTGTTTCAATCTTCTGCATGTAGCTATCCAATTTTCCCAATGCTGTTTATTAAATAAGGGCTTCTTTACCCAGTGTATAGTTGTCAACTTTGTCAAAGATGAGTAGGCTGCTTGTGAATTTTTTGTATCTAAGTCCTGTGTTCTGTTTCATTGGTCTATATCTCTATTTTTGTACCAATACCATGCTGTTTTGGTTACTATACACTTGTATAGAATGTACACTTGTGGTGATGTGATACCTCCAGATTTGTTCTTTATGGATAACATTCTTTTGACTATTTAATCTCTTTTCTAGTTCCAAAGGAAGACTAGAATTAGTTTTTCTAGATGTCTGGAATATGACATTGATATTTGATGGGTATTGTGTTGAATCCAAAAATCTTGTTGGGTAGTATGGCCATTGTAACAATGTTGATCCTACCAATCCATGAGCAAAGTATATTTTTTTCATTTTTTTGTGTTATCTGCCATTTCTTTCCACATTATTTCACAGTTTCTGTTATAGAAATCTTTTACCTCCTTGGTTAAGTTTATTCAAAAGTATTTTACTTTATTCATAGCTATTGTGATGGTATTGAATCTTTGATTTAACCTTCAGCTTGAATGTTGTTGGTATATATGAATGTTACAGATTTTACACTGATTTTTGTAACCTAAGAAAAGTTATATGTTATTCTTTTAAGATGAAAAGTAACTTAAATAAGAATTTTAATATATTTGGGCATCAAAATGGATAATTTTTAGCATTCTATGTATTTTTTTTCAATCTGTGACATAGGTAGGCTTTGTAATAGGTCAGGTGGAGGCAGAAAGTGGGCCGAGAAGCAGAGACAAAACATTCTGTGTCTGAAGTGGAGATGACTTCTGGCTTTGTCCCAGGTGGGGTTGCTTCTGATAGTGTCTGTTCTCTTTTGTACAATTTTATTCTACACAGCATAAATTTTTCAACTTATGTAAAGTGAATTTTCCTTATAATTCAATAGTCGACCTGCTTACAAAATGGACTCCAAGACATCTTTTCATCTTCTACTTTACTTTCTGTATCTGAACATGTGTAGACAGGTTTATAATTTATTTAGTTGTATAAAGACATAAATATTTATCTGTATGCCAATTTCCCAACCATTTTTATTTTGTTTTTGGAATGACATAATCATAGGGAAAATAAAATATTTCCCACAAAAGAAGTTATTTCAAATAATCCCATGATGATGATGAAAATATCTTATTGTATTATCAAAAAAAAATATTGTGCTATTAGCAATAGAGTGTTTTAAATTATTTCATTCCCGGTTACGTGGTTTTATGTTTTAGGAGAGAATTTGATCCTGTATAGGTACCACATTTCACTAAGCAAATAAAATTATTTTCTTTCTCTAGAACTTAACAGATTGACCACCCCTTCCCAAAATAAATTAAAATCAACCTGCCTTGTGCAAATATATGCTGTTTTCTTCTCTGCTATTTCAACCTAATCAAGTGAAACAGATGTATTGCTAATATGGATCTGGAGAAGTGCCCTTAGCAGATTTGAGTGAACAGATGAGCAGTCACAGAAAGTTTAAAAATTACATAATCAACAATATCTTTGTGACCTTTACAAACATCACTTTACCGATTAAATCATCACTCTGTGGCTTCTTATAATGTTATTCTAAAATGAATTTATGTATATATGAGGTTATCTTAAAATGGAATTCACAAGTGTGGATAACACTTTTTAAATTGAATTTTTCTCTTATTGTTGTTGAAGAAAAGTATACTTACCAGTTTATTTACTCAGCTCTACTAGGTTTCTTTTATTTTGATAGAATTTGTTTCTATAACATATCTTGTTAAAAATCATGAACTCCTTAAAATGTTGCATCCATTGGAAAATAAGAATTTCTTTACAGGGAAAATATGTTCCTTTTGTATTAAAAAACAATCCTTGTATTATATACTATTAAATGTTAATATTATTGTTCCCCTTTTTAAAGAAACACAGGCCACTACAAATTTTTTGATTAGTTTTATGTACAGATTGTCTTGTTTATATTACATTCCAACACTGCAGCTAAGTCAAGTGTACATATATAATTTGAAAAGTGAATTCAAATGGTTGTTCAGGCTGAAACCTGTATGCGTTTAGATAAGAATGTACAAGTAGCAGTAGGAAAAATAACCTTGGAAATTGTCTTCTATGTTTGTTAATTTAATATGATTAGCTAAATCAAATAACCACTATCATAAATTTTCAATTTCCCTATAAGAATATAAGGAAGGGATGTTTAGAGAATTAATAGTTTTCAATATTGATTCACCTAAATTTATTTACCATAATATCTTAATACATGTGCTAACAATAAAGCATATGAAAAAAAGACTTAGCTCTAAAATATTTTGTTCTTGTAATTCTACTTAAATGGCAAAATAAATAAAAATCTATTTTTCTTTTAAGCTGAAAAATGTTTTTATAAAAATATGCTGATGTAGTTTAATAAATAAATGCTTAGAATTTGAACCAGGCTACCTGCTCCTTTCTCAGTGTTTAGTTCATTTCACACGACGTTTTGTCTTCTTATTTTACATTTTCAATAAACAAAACAAATACAAGGGAGGGCAAATACAAAGCATATTTTCAAACAGATTGGAAACATTTTGACAGGGAGTGCTGTGCCATCAATCCTAAGGGATGATCAGTGAAAGGGTCAGTATGACGCTACACTTTTTGGCTATGGATGGAATAATTGTCTATGTTTTTTTATGGCAACTATAGCAAATTAGAAACAATTTTAATCCTCAATATTTAAACAAAACAGTTAGTTTTAATATAAAATATCTTATTTGGGGGAAGAAAGGCTGATTAATAGCATATTAGACTGTAATTATAAAACAATCAGTAGTATTTCTAAATGGTAAAAAAAGAATTCAATGAATAATTTATCAAATAAACATGGATGAAAAGGAAACCAGAATTCATGAGACTGGCTTTCAACAAATGGGATGGCATTAATTTATAAATCACATCAATGGATAGAAACATAAAACTGAGGCTTGAGGCTGATTTCAGAATAGTAATCAGGCAAACCATTATTCTTAATATAATTACCTAACCACTCAACTCAGGCTGAAAAGGTAAAGTTTGGTTATAACAAGATAATTTTTTTTACCTTATGTGTAAAAAAAATGTAAAGGATGCTATTTTTACTTTGGAATAGTTTTAAAGCATTTATAATTCTATCTATTCTAATATATTTTATGAAATTATTAACCATCTCTTTGAATATTTCTGACCCTGGTGAATCAGTATTTGTTAAAGGAGATGATCTTTATTCTCGTGGTGTAATAGATACCTGATAAGTCTTTTGAGCTAAATAAAATAATCAACAAATTAAATATCCTAATCTATTGAAAGAGAATATCCATAAAATTCACAAATTATTTCTTGTTTTTTTGAAGCTGCCTTGTTTAAGAATTTTTTTTTTGTAACATTTCACTAAATAACTTACGTATTTCAAATAGAGAGATAATTTGATAATCTGTCTTTACCTAATTGTTGATCCAGTAGAATTTTTCCCATAGGAACTTAGGCCCATAGAATTTTCTTTTGAAGAAATTAATGGACTTGAAAGAGAGTTTCCAAATTGGTGATCTGATGCTATAGAATGATTAAGTATTTTACAGATAATTTTCTAAAAAATAAATATACCTGTAGTTACAAAAAGAAAATAATAAGATCATTAAAGAGCTAGCTAATTACTACAAAAAAATCAATTTATAGGAATTTTACCATTATATACAAATGTTCAAAAACTACACCAAGTTAGTAGATTGTGAATGGAGAACCCTATGGGTTGAACATCTCTCTGGCCAAGATAAAAAAAGATGTGCTTCACCATTCAGTTTAAGTATCACTATTTCCAAAGTAATAATAAAGCATTCTTATTGTTCTCCTGCAACTTGAAACTTTTGATGCTGTACTTGATGACTTTGATGCTGTACTTGAAACAGAAAGAGATATAGAGAAGTTACATTCTTGTCCAGGAAGTCATTTACAAGTCTGAGAAATAAAGAGCTTACTGCTATAATTATTAAGACTTGAAGCATTGTTTTTTAATAATAAAAAATTGAAAAAATTAATTGTTCTTAGATAAATGGCAGTATTAAAAAGTGAGTCTCTATATGCATTAATGTGGAAGAAAAAACTATGTATTTATCCATAAAAATATAAGTTAAGAATAGGTTTATGTGCATGATGGGGTGGTTCATGGCTATACTGCAGCCCATTAGAGATTGAAATGGGGATGGGCCAGGTACTTCTAGACAGCTATCATTATTCTCAATAAAAGAAGAACGGGTTTATAGGATAATTTCACTGGGGTAAAAATATTCATGTACGGATATGTGAAATTCAGAAAAGAAGAGATTACAGAAGGAAAAGCTAAAGAGGGTTTTACTAAGTGGGCAAGCAATTCAATGAGGTGTAGAAAATTTGGCAAGATTATATATATATATATATATATATATATATATATATATATATTCATATATTTTGTTGTTGTTGTTGTTTTTTTGCACTTTTTGGCCGGGGCTGGGTTTGAACTCACCCTACTCCCTTGAGCCACAGGTGCCATCCTAGATTAATAATAGTAACTGCATATGCTTCTACATTTGCTTGTATTATATTTGACTTAGTTATTGTTTTATAAAAATAACTCTTTCAAGAAAAAATAATACCACTGCAGAAAAGGCACATGCCAATGTGGAAGTGATACTGTAGCTCAATTTTGACTTAGGAAATTTTGAGAGCCAGCATTATGGTGTCTTTCCCATAAATTCTACTAAGTTTAATATTTTGAAAATAAAAATACAAGCCTATGTTTCAATTAAATGAGTTACACATCAGTATTTTCTAGTGAACAGTGAAGTGATTTTTAAATGCATGCTTCAACATAATTTTTTGGTGTTGTACCAGAGATATTTACCAAAAATTAAAAGGATGAAATAACCTCATAAAATAATTAACAATATTGTATCTTCTTAGATGTAGACTATCAGAAGCAATGAGAGGGTTGTTTTTATCTTTCTCTCTCAGAAAGTCCTTAAATTTGTGTCTTTTCCTGAGTTTTCATGTGTCAGGAAAATGTTAAAAGCCTTCTTCCTACCTAAAATCTAAGCCAGGACTTGCAAACTTCAACAGAAAGACTATATACATCCATAGTATTTTTAATTTTCACACAGTTGCATTTTAAATGGCCTTTGGTAGAGTTGAGTTCACACCATTCCCTGATGTCTGATCCCTAGGGGACTGTGGTGTGATATACAATCATTATCAGGCAGTAAAGAATTCTAGTCCTGTGGGGAAAAACAAGAAACAAAAAACAGTGATATAATGCAAATTTAGAAAGAAGAACCTAGATTTCCACAAATCAAAAGTATTCAGGAGGAAAAATGGAGCATGTCTCCTGCTTACCCGGAGCACTCTAAGACTGGAAAATTTATTCAGAGTTTCTCTGGATGTGTTCTCAAACACTGGACTTGCCTGCCTTGTCTGCAGGGACTTAACAACTGCACAGGCGCGTGAAGGAAATGATGAAGTAGTAAGTTTGTTTCTTGCTGTGGGAGATAACTAAAACTCACAGATATTCCTCCTCAAGCTCTCCTACAGTTCACAGCCTGCTTTGCAGCTATCTTGGAGCTTATTTGTTCAGTGACTGTGAAGGAAAATGACCTGTGCCACGTTCTCCTATATCCTTTTTTCCCCTTGCCCCCCCTGAGATCTCAAAGACAAAGAGTTCCACAGGGTAAAACTGAGAATAGAATAAAAATCATATCAAAGTTTATGTGACACAAAATAAAAAATTTAATGAAGTAAAACAGCCCAAATTCAGGATGAGTTTCAGATGTCAGCTAATATTTATAATCCTAAAAATTGTGCCTTTATATATATGGAAAACATAGGCTTGAACGATAATCTTTTTAACATTGAATGCAAGAACATGCAGTCCATTATCTTTACTCCAAATTCAATAGATCGGATAATTGGATTTCCTTTATTATCTCAATGGAAAACAGAGGTTCCTTTCCCTGCAATGGCAGCATTGCCTTTGATCAATAAGATATATCCTTAATCCAGGCTAACCCACCTCAAACTCTGAGGATAAATATTACCTAGGATTTGTGGCTCCGTTTTATTATGGAGAATTATTTTTGAAGAAATAGCAATCATAAAAACATGATAATAGTTGATGTAAAATCATGCCTGTGTCATGCAAATGAAAAAAACCTATTATTCCATAATACTTACCAAAAAATAATGTGACTGAATAACCTAATTGAAAAACTAATGCTATTCTATTTTTGTAGACATAGACTTATGAGAAAGCACTAAGAGAAGGTAAAGAGTTTTTTATATTCTTCTTAGCAAAGTATCCCAGGAATGGAAGAAAAAGTATCCAATGTACTCAGCTCTACTATGAAGCTAAATTACAGCTTTCACATGAAGGCTATAACCCAACTATAGCACAAGACTATGAGGAAAGGGCCAAGGAATGGGAAGGGAGGGGGGAGGTTTTGGTGGAGGGAGGGTAATGGGTGGGGCCACATCTATGGTGCATCTTAGAATGGGTACAGGTGATTGCACTAATGTACACAGCTATGATTCAATAATAAAAAAAATTTTTTTTAAAAAGAGTTTTTTTTTTTTTTTTTTTTTTCTTCTTGGGAAACATATATATGGAATTTTGAATGGTAACATAAAATTATTGTGAATTAATTGATCAATTTAGATATTAGATCTATTTTTCTAATATGTGCTTTATACCAAGTAACCTAGTACCTAGATAACTTTTCTCCTTATACATAATGTGGCCAAAATGGAAAAAATATATATCAAATTTTCTGGACTAAGTTTTCTGTGTTGAGTAAACTTTGGGATATTTTCCCCAAAATGACAAGTGAAGTGGTTGCCAAAAATAAAAAGAAAACAAAACAACAGCAAAACACTAAAGTCAATCTTCAATGTGTGGGCAAGTTAAGATTTTTACATATATTTTTCTCTTTAATTAAATAATATTCTGAACAGTGAAATTCACAAATTTCAGGTATACACTTTTTCTGATATTCAACAAATATGTACACATATGACCATTACATCAATCAAGATACAGCGTATTTTCTCATATAGCTGTACACGTACATTCATACATATAGGCACATAAAATGTGACTGATATTATAAGGGAAATATTTTTAAAATTGTATTTTCCATTTGTTTCCTATTATTACATAAAAATGCAATTGATTTATATAGCTTGACCTTATATGTTATGATACTACCAAAGACAGTATTAGGCCTACCAAAAATACTTTTTGACTTTTTTCTCTTGTTTGTTTGTGTTTAGAAATGATCTCTGTCACCCAGGCTAAACTTCAGTGGCACAATCATAGCTAATTGCAACATTGAACTCCTGGGCTCAAGTGATCTTTCTGCCTCAGCCTCCCCAGTAGCTAGAACTACAAGCACACCCCACACCATGCAGCTTATTTTGTATTTATTTTTTATTTTTGAGACAGAATCTTACTATGTCATCCTCGGTAGAGTCCGGTGGTGGGCGTAACAGCTCCCAGCAATGTCAAACTCCGGGCCTTAAGGGATGCTCCTGGCTCAGCCTCCCAAGTATCTGGGACCACAGGAGCCCTGGCTATTTTCCTGTTATTGTTGTCATTGTTGTTTAGCAGGCCTAGGACATGTTCAAACCTGCCAGCCCCTGTGTACATGGCTAGTTCCCCACCCACTGAGCTATGGGCATCATGCAGCTTATTTTTTTAAATTTTTGTGTAGACAGGATCTGGACATGTCTAGTTTGGCTTGAAAGTGTTCCCAGAGCACTGGGATTACAGGCATGAATGAGCCACTGAATCCAGCTGTGTTCTGTAATCACTTTTTATTCACAATCATATAATGTAGAGATAAAAAGTTTTACTTTTTCCTTTGGAAAATATGTGCAATATATTTTTTATTTTATTTACTTATGTTTTTCCCTTTCTGCAATGGCTTTGAATTTCAATACATTTAAATATTCTCATCTTGTCCTTGATCTTAAGAGAAAAGCCTTCACTATCTCCCTACTAAGAGAATCTTGAGGCTCTTCTAGAAATTATTTTTCAAATAAATGAATTATTTTTCCTTCTGGATGTTGAGAGTTTTCTAATATGGATGGGTTGGGTTGATTTTTTTCAAGTGTTATTCCAACATTTTTTATTTTATTATTCTCTAGTTGAACATAACATAAATTATATGTGTTTCTGATTATTAACCTAAATTTGTGTATCATGAGTAATTTTCAAGTGATTAGGATATCTTTTTTTGTTTTAGATATGTTTTGGTTTTTTTCCTTATGCTAAGGACATTTCCTGGAGGAATTTTAGTAAATGTTCTTGTCATTTACTAAATTTTTTACGTTGGCCTTAAAAACCAAATGAGAAGTGTTTAAGATTTCTTTTTTTTTTTTTCCCTCTAGAAGTATGCATAAAAGATATTTATTTATGAAATATTTAACTGAATATATCAATTTAGCCATCTGGGTCTGGAAGTTTTTGAAATGATAAAGCATTTGACTGCAAATTCAATTTGTATAATAAAAGGGCTATTCTTATTTTTAAATTTTTCTTGAGTTTGATTTACTCATATGTATCTTCTAATATGTCTATCTTACATAAGTTTTGAAATAGGTTTAGATTTTTCTAGATCAGTGGTTCTCAACCTGTGGGTCATGACTCTTTTGTAACAATGAAAATACATCCTGCATATCAGATATTTACATTACGATTCACAACAGTAGCAAAATTACAGTTATGAAGTAGCAATGAAAATAAGTTTATGGTGGGGGTCACCACAACATGAGGAACTGTATTAAAGGGTCCCAGCCTTAAGAGGCATTAGGAAGGTTGAGAAACACCGTTCTAGATGCTATCTGATCTCGAATGATGTCTTTTTTTCTTCTTGATATGGAACATTGAGTTTTCTTTGTTTTCTTTTCATCAACTTTAAAAATAATATATCAACATTATTAATTTTATCATAAAATTTAGTAGGATTTAGGAACTTCTTCAATTTTTTTATTGTATACATTTCTACTACTGCATCTCTGAAAATTTTGTATTTTCAATTTCTATATTGTGTATTCATAACATAGAACAGTGGTTATGGCCCAAGCCACATACATGGAGGCTGGTGGGTTCGAACCTGGTCTGGGTCAGCTAAACAATGATAACTGCAACAACAACAAAAAAATAAGGCATTGTGGTGGGTACTTGTAGTCCCAGCTACTTGGGAGGCTGAGGCAAGAGAATTACTTAAGCCCAAGAGTTCGAGGTTGCTATGAAATGTGACGCCCCGGCACTCTACCCAGGGCTACATAGTGGACTCTTGTCTAAAAAAATAAAAATAAAAATAAAAAAAATCATTTTATTTCCTTTATTTACATTGAATTTAATTTACATTTATTTTCCTAGTTTCTAAAATGGAATCTTAAATTGTTGATTTTTAACCTGGCCACTTTTAATAATAAGCATTATAACTAGGAATTTTTATCTAAGTATTGCCCCAACTGCATCACTGAAAATTTTGTATTTTCTGTTTCTATATTGTGTATTCATAACATATTTCTTTGTCATTTCTTTGTGGACATTTTTGCCATTCTGGATGTCCCAAAGTTTATTATAATGAAAACTAAATAGCTGTTAAAAGAAAAATATATATATTATTATGGTGACTTAAATAAAGATAAGCAAAGTTTTCTTAGGACACAAAAATAAATTGCCATAAAAATGAGTGATAAGTTAAATCATATCAAATTTGAAAAATTCTCCTTATCAAAAGAAACCTTTAAGAAAATGGCTAGACAAAACTCAAAGTGATAGAAAATATTTGCATTATATATCTGACAAAGTGTATGTACTCACAATTTAAAAGAACACTTACAGGCTTGGCCCCTGTAGCTCAGTGGCTAGGGCACCAGCCACATACACTGAAGCTGGCAGATTTGAATCCAGCGTGAGTCTGCCATATAGTAATGACAATTCCCACCAAAAATAGCCAGGCGTTGTGGCAGGTGCCTGAAGTCCCAGCTACTTAGGAGATTGAGGCAAGAGAATCAATTCAGCCTGAGAGCTTGAGGCTTGAGGTTGCTGTGAGCTGTGATGCTACAGCACTCTACCCAGGGCAACACAGTGAGACTATGTCTTAAAACAACAACAAAAACAACAACAACAACAACAAAAAATGCTTATAAATTCAGAATAAAATAAATACATTTTTAAAAGACACCATACTTGAGCAGACATGTCACAAAGTAGACATACAAATGATCAGAAAGCACAAGAATATGTCTGACAACCTTACTCATCAGGAAAGGTTTAGAATCACAATGAGATATTACAGCAAACCATTAGGTAAAATTAGGAAAATAATATTACTAACAATATAAAATTGTGCAAACACCTTAAAAACAGAAATATTTTTAAATAAGATTAGACATATAACAACTAAACCATTAATTTAAATAATCAATTCTGCTCCAAGGTATCTGCCCAATTTAAATAAAAATACTTCTAAAATTATTTGTATAAGAATTATCATAAGAAGCTTTATTAATAATAACCAAAATTGTAAATAAACTTGTATATCTCTCCATAGGACAATGGTTAGTCAAACTGTGGTATATTCATACAATGGAATATCATTCCTCAAAAAAAAAAGGATGCAACTAGTATAACAGGCATATATTAATTTCATAGGCATTATGCTGTGAGATAGAAGGCTAGCAAAAAAGGGGATATACGTGTCTTTAAATCAGAGGACTAGCTTCTTATTTGCACTGCTTCCCCAAGACCTAGTACTCATAGGATGATGTAGTGAGATCTATCTAATGGTTCCATTGCTCATTCACTGACTTTGCAGTAACAAAGATTCTCCAATGTAGTTCACCGGGGATAGCTGGGCAGCAACCCATTCTCCTCTTCATAGAGTGAGAAACAGAGAACTTCATTCCATAATGTAAGCAAATTCTTTGCTGGTAGATAAGGATGGTCCTTATATTTTTCCTACCTAGGAATGCAAGCAAGTAACAGAAACAAGTCTTTAAATCTTTCTGGGGAATACGTCACTCCCCAACCCCGGCCCCAATGCCTATTTTCAATATTATATATAAATTGACTCGTGGAGTCTGTATCCTTTTTAAATTATGGCCTCTTTCACTGAGCATGTGGTTTTCAAGGCCCACCCATGCGGTAACGCATATTAATGCTTCATGTTTAATTTATTTGTAATTTCGTCAGGAACCAGCCCCGCCAAGCCCCTGGAGGGTACCCATAGCATTAATGGGGCTGGTTACTGACATAATTTAATATATATAAAATAATACGGTAGAACCTCAAATTTGAAAAATTCTCCTTATCAAAAGAAACCTTTAAGAAAATAGCTAGACAAGACTCAAAGAGGTAGAAAATATTACCAAAAATATAAAATAATAGAGTAGACCACCTCCTTAAGTTAACCTAATGATCACAGGCTGGACATGGACCAGACACATGTTATCAGTACAGTAGGCCTCATTCCTTATGTTGACCATCTCTGTATGTTGACAAGCTTGTTACAGCCCCTTGGCTGGTCAACTTACAGAGGTTTTAGTATATTTACTATTTAAAAAAAAAATTTCTTAGGAGAAACACACTATCATTAACATTCAGTATGATTATCGGACAATATTTTTGACAACATTTTTGTGATATTTCTTTTGTTCACATAGTCTGGACTGTACACTAAAATGTAGATATTCATAATTCTCTCTCAACAAAATAATAAATGGGAAGAGCCCTAAGGCAATTTTCTGGGGATATGACAACATTATGTATCATGATAGACGTATGGGTCACATGGATCGACCATTTCTCATTTCTCTATACTCATCAAATTAATATTTATTTATAAACTTTCACAATCTGAAAATATTATTATTTTGCTTTTATCTTATTTGTTATTTCTTTTATATGTAGAAAGGCACCATAGAATGATGAATTCTTTTATTGAAAAGTTTACAACTTATAGTACTATCATTCATTTTCACATTCAAAGTGTCACAGATTTACCAATGAAAGCATATTAATGTTTGTGTATTAATGTTTGTGTATTTCAATATGTATGTAAAACTTGCCCTAATATGAAAGAAAAGTGTTAATATTGAACTTTAGCTAATGGTGTATGTTGCCATTGTTGCTGTTGCAGTGATGTGGTGAGCAATTAGGAAGCTAAACCTCTGTGTTGTGTGGACTTCCTTCTGTAAATACACGTACTGATCCTAAGGAGGCCAAGTTCTTGCTATTGAGAAAAATAATTACATATGTGGAAAGGAGGAATGCTGGAATTTAGGCTATGGAATTGGATTATAATTGAAGGAATTAATAAGTATTCATGTTTTTTGATAGATATCTAGATCTACAGATCAAACTATGGATACTCAGTCATAAAAATGTATACAAAATTATAACTTTAATTGATGTGGGAGCTAATAACACAGTACTCTGGTCCCAATGAACAAAACTCATGCCCATATACTGATTTCCAATAACATTACTCATTTGAAAAAACAAAAATTCTAGGTGATAGAGCCAATTTCAGGATGGGATAGGATAACTATTAAGACAAACCTGAAACACTGTTTAACATAGAAAATAAGAGAGAGTTAAGAGAAGCAGAGGATATCTTACGAGAACACCGAAATCAGCCAGAATGGGCTTTCATTGGTAAATCTGTGACATTTTGGATGTGAAAGTGAATGATAGTACCATAGATTGTAATCATTTGAATAAAAGGATTTGTCATTCCATAGTGCCCATCTATCTACCAATTAAAGAAAGAAAAAATCAATGAGATGAAAGCAAAATGCCAATTAGTAAAGAGAAGAAATAAGGAATAATATATTTAGAAATTTTAATGCCTGAACATCACTGTGTTAAAGTTTGAAAATTAACAATATATTAAATAGGCACAAAGTATTTCTCTAGAAATTACTTAATTTTAAACCAGGAATAGCTAACTTTTCATTATAGAAAACTGATGGTCAGTATGTTAACAAGTGACCAAAACCAACAATACTATTATCAGGACAAGTCAACATCACATACTTCCTAATAAGAAGGTCGATGAAGGATAAATCAGTTCATTGATATGCCTGAAAATTACATTACCTCAATCTAATTAGGAAGAATATTCAATCTCACCTTGAGATACGTTCTTCAAAATAACTGTCCTATTTATTGAGTGACTTTCAGAATTAAATTATTGAAATAACTATTCAAAAGTATTAATTAAGAGACAAACAGAAAAATAATCTGAGACACTGCAACAGATTACAAATTAATTAAATGTCTTGACACCTAAATAAAATGTATGTTTCTGAATTTGAAGGACTGGGAAAACCAACAGCTTCAACAAATATTAGTGGGGCAATTGGCTCTCTCTTAGATTATATACCTTATCTCTTTAAATAAAATGAGACTTTATGATTCTATATTGATACATACTAGAGATAGATTGATGTATAGACGTGAAAGAATAAATAAATGAGATCGAAGCTAAGTGACAACTAGTAAACAAAGAACTAATATATTTATAAATTATAATGGCTGCTAAACTAATGAAAGTTTGATAAAGGATAAATAGATACATACTTATATTTATTAATTGATATGTTCTGTGTGCATTTCAACTATTTATGTATATATATATATATATATATATATATATATATGTATATATATGAACCCATGGAGTGACAGACTAATGTAATCTATTTATTACATATAAATTATAAATAAAGGTAAGAAAACTTATTTCTACTAGTTGTCTGGATTATTTTTTCACTGACATGAAAATGCATATGTTTAAAACAATTGTATTTGATATAAGGTGATTATATATACATTATCATTTGGTTTGATTAATTTCTTCAGTATGAATAAAAATTCTGCCAGATATGAGGCTTTTAGCTTAGTCATATCTGAGTTATGCCAAATCAGCAAAGCAGTCTGGATATTGTTGATACTGTGAATAGAGCATGAATTTCACTGCTGAATAATTTAAACATTGCTATACAGACACGTGTATTTTTCAAATCTCAAAATGACATAAAGTACAAACAGATTCTCTGTAATTGGCAAATTTATGATAATAGACTATCAATTTTTATTTTTATTTTTATTTTTAGCAGTAGAGAAAACGAAAAAAGAAGGTAGCATTAAATATTGAAAGTTGAAATCACACATATTATGGTTAATATCTTAATTCAAAAAGATATATGGAATGAGGAAAAAGATTATTTAGAAAAGTATTCATCTGAACTGCTGTATGCAGAAAAAACTAATCATGTTTGCCAAGTCACTTGAAAAATATTTTTCTATATTCTATAGTTATTCTAAATCCTTCTTGCTTATGTGAACAAAGTTGGAAGCTCTATGGATAATGCAGGTGGATTATTTAAACTGTGTGGATAAAAATTGGCAATAATTTAATCAACTACAATATTTTTGTTCCAATTTTCTCATATACTTTAATGTTAATCTCAACATATACATTTATTTTTTTTCTATTTCTGCATAAATAATGATACACAGCAGCTTGGGAATGACCTAACTAAATCCCCTACTCAGGGTCTCACAGGCTGCAATCATGGTGTTTTCTTTTGTGGAGCTCAGATGCTCCTCCAAGTTCTAAGGTCATTAATAGAATTCAATTCCTTTTATTTATGAGACTGTTAGTCCTCTTTCTCCCTGGTTCTCACTCAAGGCCACAGTTCCCAGAACTGGACAAGTCACTCTGCTCTTTTTTGACCTCTGCACTTTTATGTCATTTTGAGATTTGAGAAATATGTGTATCTGTATAGCCATGTTTAATCAGAGCAAACTGCTATTATATCTGAGGCGCATAGTCCTCTTTCAAGTGCCCCAGTTGTTGGTAGAATTCATTTGCTTTCAGTTGCAGAACTGAGGTTCCTTCTTTCTTCTTAATTATCAATTTAGGTATGTTTTAGCTCCTAGACACTGCATGCAAAATCCTGCCACAAAATCCTGCAAAATCTATACAATACAGTATTTTTTTTTTTCCTAAAAAGGTAGCAAAATTTTTGCTCATTGCAGTCAAATGTGTCTGACTTATTTTAAGGGCTTACCTGATTAGGTTATACCACTCAATTAATCACTATCAAATAGGTGGTTTTGGACTTATGGTGGTTCAATTTACAATGTTTTGACTTTACAGTGGTGTAAGTGGGATGTGCATTTGGTATGTTCCTCAACCTTTGATGGAGTTATGTTTGGATAAACCCATTCATTATAATTTTAAAATATAGTAAGTCAAAAACATACTTTTTGATTTATGATTTTTCAATTTATGATGATTTATTCAGACATAATCTTCATCATAAGTGAAGGAGTACCCATATTTCCATTATCCAAAAGTCAGCTGATTAGGGACTTAACACCTCTTTAAAAATGCTCCTGCCATAATATAAGGTAACATAATCACATGATATTCATAAGTTCCATTCTTACTTAAAGAGTAAGTGCATAGGAAGTGTTTGCTAGGCCACTGGCATCTTTGAAATCTGATGCAAAGACAACCCTCAGAAGCAAACCTTAAACATCATCACCTTTAATGTATTTTTCAGAAGGTTCACAATGCATTTGTTTACCTGAATATCTCTGGAATAATGTGTGACTTTTTCCTGAATACAGTCTCCATAAATGGACACCTTTCAATTCTTGGATTGTGCAATCTGGATACACCATTAACTTGAGGTTTCATAGTTTTTTTTTCAGTTTTTTATTTATTTAAAATTTTTAGATTTAGTTAACCAGTCACAGCCTTTTTCCCTTCAACTTCTTTTCATGTGTTTTAAGTTCAAATACATCCTTTATTATATGGGATGATTGGCACTAACTTCTTGGTTACAATCTCTGAACGGTGCCCTTGCGGGACTCACCTGCACCCACCCCAAACCATCCTGATCTCGGGATTGGTATTTCTAAGAGGATGAATTCTGAGTTCACCAGATTGGTGAGAAGAAGGCTCCAAACTGATGAGGAGCAATATTGAAAAGTAGATGTATGAGTTCTGTCAGCCTTAAGGAAAAGACATGAGAAAATTATCTCTACCCATGTTGGATTTTTGCGGAGAATAAGAAATAAAGATTACAATCTAGAATGCATAGAATGGCAAGGCACCAGTGCATTGGGTAAGGGAAGGGGATTCTATTAGCAAAATGGTATTTACATAATCTGGTTAGAAATAGTCAATTAGTTCCAGAGGCTCAAAGTCACAGTTCCCATTTCACTGGGGAAGATATCATTATGCGGAAAGAGTTCTTTTGAAAGCATTCTACCAGAATTACTGTAGTCCTAAAGATTGTGCAGTGATAAACCTAATCAAAGCAGGAGATGTATGAAAAACACAAAAAGCTTTGTAGACAGTCCTTGGCAACAATTCTTATCTCAGACACTTAAGCATGAGCTTCTCCTTCAGGCCTCCCTGGCCTCATTTTGTCTGGATCTGACAAAAGTGATTTCATCCTGGTATCTGAAACTTCCACAGTGAAAACACACATTATGTATTCGTCACTTATTTTGTGTAAATTCTGACTACATATGGGTGAGCTAATGTCTTTTTTTTGACAAAGTGTCTTTCAAGGCCCCTGTCCTCACAGAATCATAAAACACTATGTCACTGAAGAAGGACCTGAAACAAACAGCAACAACAACAACAAAAAATACAGAACAGCATAATCTAATAAGCCATTATATGGAAAACTGTAAAATTTTGTATGCTTTTATAAATAAACATGACAATAAAGCCTAGAAACATTTTAGACAGTAATATGTAAAGAGGTATAACTTGCATTTTGGTACTGTTTTAAGTATTTTAGCTATTTATGATTTGACGAAACATCTTGGGTTCTCTGCAGTGACCATCAGAGCGGTCATTGCATGGCACACAAAACCACATGATGATATGGAATGTCATTCAGCACATGTCAACACAAGCACAGCTGTGAGCCACCAATTTACCAAGGTTGTGAAACCTTACTGAGTTGTCTGGACAGTTTTGCAAATGTGAGCACACTGTGGTGAGTGTTGCATGACCAGAGATGTGAAAGAACAGCAGCTTTGCCAGGGGTATAAGCTCGCTCCTGTAATTATTAAGGGTAAACAAGAAACAGACTACACCACGTGGGATGGCGTATAGTGAAACATCTTTATTCTTGATCACCTTATATACACTGGTGGTCAAGTACTCACTTAATCTATGATCTCTAACTCTTTCTATCTAACCTTAACTTGTGAGGAGACATCAAGTCTCATATCAGCACAATTTCCTCTGCTTTTTCTTTCTTCTCAGACATATGTTAATTCTTGAGCAAGGTATCCAAATAAAAATCACAAAGAACTCCTGGGGAAGAAGGGGAAACAAAATCCCTCAAGCACACACTTAGTTTGCCTCATAAGGGAGTAATGATTTTGTTCTTCCACAAGGCAGAGACCTTTAGGCTCCAAAGACAATGTGTTTTTAACACCTGTCCACCTCTGGCCCATATCTCCAGCAAGCGGAGAGATTGTAAATCTCTGACCACTGGGCTTAATGAGAGCATTAACATCAGAGAAACTGTGGGCTTAACTGGGAGCATTAACATCAGAGAAACTGTTCAGAAATGGGCTCTGAGTATGCCTCAGAGGGGAGTGCAGTTCCCTTTTTGCCTTTGGGTTAGCAAAAGTCATTTTTAACCCATTACAGACTTGCCTTGTGTGACTTATGTGGGGCAGTTTAACCCACAGATGAGTTCACAAAGTGAATTATCAGACCTTGGTACATCAGCAGCTCTGATGCCTATTACAAAAAAAGAGGGTGGACTAGGTGCTGGTGTTGGTGCATAGTTTCCCACGGGAAGTACCTCAAAGGTGACTGCAGTGATGAATTTCAGCAATGAGGTTTGAAGCACTTTTTTCCAGGGCGAGTTCATGAACTTAATTGTCAGGCCTTGTCATATTGTGAATGCTGAGAAGAAAAGAGGTTTCAAGTTGCTGTTGTGTTCAATATAAATTGGTGTGTTACAGGGGAGGTAGTAATAAGATCCCCTGGGAGAATTCTCGTTTTTCTTTCCAATTACTATGGATTAGAAATCTACTATATCTCTGGCAAAAGAGGAAAAGTCATAGCCTATTATCATTTTTGTATTTACTCTGAACTGTCAATGGAACTGTTCTTCAAAATGGAACACAGTTACTTATTATACACCAATTCTTGACATCAGTAAGAGGTATAATAATAAGCTGTGTATTACTGCAATGTCTTCTTAGTTTGGAATCTTGTTGAAGTTCACTCTGAAAGAATGACCTACCTGGTGTTTGACCCATGCACCTAAATAGATGGCCAGCCATTTACCAAAGGATGACCAAGGAAAAGTACAGAGCAAAACTAGGATAAAATGAGTATAACTGCCCAGCAGGGTAAAGGGGGAAAGTAAAAACAAGAAACTCGTAAGAGCAAATGTTCAGAGCTCCAAAATGAAAGAGCAAGGAACTAGGAAAGCTAAAGCCGGGGGAAGGGGCCAAAACAGATATGTGGAAAGCCCTTTGGGGATGACTCCTATCTTCTTAAAGGTTTCATGAAAAACAGATGAGTACAGAGAAATTAGCCATATTAAACTCTAATGTGCTGCCTTACTTGAATATTATGTATTCAATTATAGATAGAGCTAATTAGAGTCCATTCTCATTTCAGTTTTTTGAAAACATCTTACAGAGAATAATAAATTTGAGCATTTCTGTGAAGTGCATATTTAATAATAATCTCTCACTGTTGTCATAAAATCCAACTGCTCTCATAAATGAAATGTGTTTAAATTAATTTTGTTCCTATGAATTAATAGTTATAAGCAACAGAGAGAAGAAGCAGGTTATATTCAGACAGTAGTGATCTGCCCTAAAATTGTTAACATGTGGTAATGACCCTTTTATATCTTTTATCTGTTCTACATTTTCTTTCAAAAGGAAATTATGTAAAGGTCACCACTGTTTGTGAAGTAAATGTTAAATTTTACTACCTTGCTGCAGTAAATCCAACAGAGTGCTCACAAATTAATTAAAATATTTACCCCCTTGGTCGTTATGAAATCACCTGTGCATAGTAGGGTCATAAAACAGTTTTCCTTGATCTTTGTAATTGATAAAATATGTTGCAAATTTGTGTGACTGAAACAAATTAATGGCCAGGAAAGAATAAATAGATAAAAGATTTTTTAAAAGCTATATATATATGTGTGTGTGTATATATATACATTTACATAATTTATATTTATGTATTTTACATTTACTGATGTTTTACATTTAAATTATCTTAGTGTTTTTGTTAATTAGAAATTAAAGGCTTGATGCCCGTAGCTCAGTGGTTAGGGTGCTGGCCACATACACTGAGGCAGGTGGATTTGAACCCCGCCCAGGCCTGCTAAACAATGACAACTGCAACAAAAAAATACCTGGGCATTGTGGTGGGTGCCTATAGTACCCGCTACTTGGGGGGCTGGGGCAAGAGAATCATTTAAGCCCAAGAGTTTGAGGTTGCTGTGAGCTGTGACACCATGACACTTACTGAGGGCAACATAGTGAGAGTCTGTCTCAAAAAAAAGAAAGAAAGAAAGAAATTAAGGTTACGGTGAAAGATACAGAGTAAAAGAATTCATATTTTTTTATTCAAAATGGTTCTTTTCTTTTTTTTTTTTTTAGCCTCAGCCTCCCGAGTAGCTGGGAGTATAGGCACCCGCCACAACGCCCGCCTGGCTATTTTTTGTTGCAGTTGTCACTGCTGTTTTAGCTGGCTGGGCCGGGTTTTAACCTGCCACCTTCAGTGTAGTGGGCCGGTGCCCTACCCACTGACTGCCCAATTCAAAATGTTTCTTATAGTGATTCTTTTCTAATAGCACCTTTAAATATATATCTTAAGTTATTCTGTGAATAGTTTATGGAGAAATGTCAAAAGTAACTTCAAAACATTAGGTAAAGCTATGGCAAGCAATATACACAAAGGTAATAATATGATGCAGAAGGTCATCAAAATTTTAACTACAAAAATTGTCAAATCATGGATAAGGAGGAGACAATTGACCTGCTACTTTACAGGAGTTTACTAGATGCCTCCAATGAGGGATAGCAAAATGTGTTAAGACCATAAGATGGAAATGAGCTGGGCTTCAGAGGAACTGACAATTACGTATGGTAGTAGTTGAGTGAATGAAAAAGAGTTTAAACACACAACTGAGGTTGGTCTAATTGGTAGAGACAAATAATTTAAGATTGATTCTAGATGGACTAGATGCTTGACCAGATGCGTAATTACATTCAAGAAATACTATTCATGCTTCTGTGTTGAAAATGGGTGGAAACAAAAAGAAATGCATGAAAATGTTAAAAAATTTATCAATAATTTTGGAGGAGAATTGATGGAATTTGGATTATAGTTGTGACAATGGTAGAAGGAAGGGAATGCAAAGAATTGAGAAAAGATTGTATAACTCTAATTCATAGGACTTAGTGAAGAGCTGAGTTTTTGATGTGAAGAGAAAATGATATGCAATGAAAATTACCCAGGTAATTTTAATTGAACAACTGCATGGAATTAAGATGTCAATTACTGAGTCTGAAAAGATAAAGGAATCAGTGGATGAGGCCAAACATTGTGGAAAACTCTGTGATTCCTTAGAGGAAAATTTTAAAATTGTTGAGTTTGTGTGTAAGAATAAATATAGATAAATATGAATTTATACTTAAACACTGAATGTAATTAGCTGGATATCTCAATTAGGATCATACAAGTGCTGCCCAATATACTCAACTTTTAATGGATAAACTGTGGCACAGCAATAGAATAGAATTCTATTGAACAATTTAAAAAGAATGAATAAACTTCTAATGCATTTAACAACAGAAAGGAGTCAGAAACACATTAAATAAGTGAAAGAAGCCAGAATCCAAAAACAGTTCCATAAGAATCTGTGTATAAGACATGCTGGAAGAGACAAAATGATTGAGGCGAGAAACAGTAGTTGCCAATACATAAGATGAGCATATGATGTATTGCAAAGGGAGGGGGCCTTGATGGAAATTTCTGTAGCGTTAGGAACAGAATGTATTTTGATTAACCCCCACGATTATGTACTTTTTTTCAAAATTCAGAGAAATAGATAAAATTAAATGATAAATTTTACCATATACAAACTTCAACTCAGTAGAGATGATTTAGAAAAATATTATGTACATGTGGCTATCAATTTTATCAGTATATAAAAATGCTCGATATTAGTATAAGTAAAAGTGTATTTTTATTAAATTAAAATTCACATACATTGATTTCAGATTTTTCTACAAGATGAGAAAAACTAACTGACTCATATCTCAGGAATGGAAGAAAAAGTATCCAAGGTACTCAGCCCTACTATGAAGCTAAATGATAACTTTCACATGAAGGCTATAACCCAACTATAGCACAAGACTATGAGGAAAGGGCCAAGGAAGGGGAAGGGAGGGGGGAAGTTAGGGTGGAGAGAGGGCAATGGGTGGGGCCACACCTATGATGCATCTTAGAATGGGTACAGGCAAAACTTACTAAAGGCAGAATACAAATGTCTACATACAATAACTAAGAAAATGCCATGAAGGCTACGTTGAACAGTTTAATGAGAATGTTTCAGATTGTATATAAAACCAGCACATTGTACCCCTTGATTGCACTAACATACACAGCTATGATTTAACAATTAAAAGAAAGTGGGAAAAAAAAATCTTCTATATTAAACGAAAAAGGGTATGAAAATGTGGGAAATAACTGTTATTATTTTTTATTCTTAGCAAGAATAAAAAGCATTAACAAAAGCATTTAAAGCATTAACAAAAGATCTTGTTCTTTAAAATTTCCTAGTGATCAACTTAATGAGAACCATGTTTTGAACATAAAATAAAAAAAACTTTTCACAAATATGGAAAATATAAAAGTAAATAAAAATGAAAATTTAATATCCTATTTTATATGGCAAATGAAAGTCAGTTATGGCTTTGAATTCTGCACATTATAATATATTGCAGCTTAAAAAATGATATTAAAAACCCAATTATTACTTTTGTCCATGTTTTATTTAGTTATTATTATTGATTAAATTTGTGCCAAGTTTGGGATTTTTGTCACAAATTTTGTGCCGAAAAAACTCGGCTTATACTCAAGTATATACGGTATGTGGTATGATTTCTATTTTTTTTTTAATTTTTTGAGATTGTTTTGGTCTACAGTTTGATCAGTCATGCAAAATGTTCTATGCTCTAATGAAAAGAATGTGTGTTCAGTACTTATTCAGTAAAATGCTCTACAAATGTTATTATGTATTAGACTCTCATTTAAGTCCAGTGTTTCTGTATTTATTTCATGGTTGGATAATTTGTCCAGCTCTATCAGTGGGGTGTTGAAACCCCCAGAAATTATGATTCTGTCATTTATCACTTTGCTTAAATCTAGTAGAATTTATTTTCTAAATCTGGGCTCTCCTGTGTTGGGGAGATAAATATTTAGGATAGTAATGTCTTCTTGTTGAATTGATCCTTTTACTATTATACAATGACCACCTTTGTCTTTCTTTGCTATTGCTGGATTTAAATAAATTTTATCTAATACGAGAATGGCTTTTGTTTTCCTGGAATATTTTTTTCCCATCACTTCACCTTGATTCTGCGTAAGTACTTGTAGGTTAGATGTATTTCCTGGAGATAACATTTACCTGGATCTTTTTTTTTTTTTTTAATCCATTTAGCTTGTGTATCTTGAATGGGGCATTCAGATCACTCATATGAATGGATAGCATTAATTTGTGGGACGGTGTTCTGTCAATCATGTTTGGTATTACTTTATTGCTTTGTTTGCACTATTATGGTATTGTTTTTTATTAGCTCTGAGCTTTAGGTTTTGGGTGGTTTTACATTTGTTGGTGTCTATTTTCCTGATTCATGTACAACGCAGTTCTGATCATTTACTGCAGAACAGGTCTTGTCTTGACAAATTCCCTCAGTGTTGGCTTGTGTGGAAAAGTCTTATTTCTCCTTGATATATGTGGGAGGCAGACAGGCTGAATTTTCATGGGCCTTCCAACTCAGGGTAAAATGCCCAGTCAGGGAAATGTCTATATGATTATCCCTGGGTGGTGATTCAACAGTACAGGAAGGCTAAGTTCTTTGCAAAGGAAAATCCATTGCAAATGATCGGTAGTTTAAATTAAGGAAGCTAAGGTAGCTCAAAGGGATAAAACTTGTTTTCCCCCTTCTCTTCTCCTTACACCATTATCTGGCCATTTCAGGTATTCTCTTACCCTATCTACCTGTTTATCTTACTGATACCTGTTACCTAACCTCCCCGAGGGCCATAATCTCCTCTCACTCATTTTTTAACCTTTACTGTTGCACATTCTCCCACATTTACTCTTGCTGCACCTTGTGAAGCAGAACGAGCTGCCGCGTTGTTTCAGTTTGCCACTTGGCACATGAAGCAGTGAATGCCCTTTCAGGTATCCAGCCTTTTATACACCAAGTTTGTGTTTTTCCAGTGCTATCTCCCTTGACAACCACCATCCCAGGTTGGGGTCCACAGGATCCTCAATAGATATATGAAACTTAGTTTTGCAGGATACTAAAATCCAGGCTAACAGTTTTTCTGATGAATGATGGGACCTTATTTTTTTCTGGGTTGTAAGCTCTTCATTGAGAGGTCTGCAGTTAGACTGATAAATTTTCCTTTGCAAATTACTTGATATTTTCACCCCATAGCATTCAGGAGTTCTTCATTCATGTTAACTTTAATCAATCCGATGAGGTGAGTGCCTCTTTGCAATGATTATTTCAGGTTTTTGTAGATCTTTTACACTTGGCCACCTCACTCTCTAATAATACCAGGGAAGTTTTCCTGAATTATTTCCTTATATGGTTTTCCAGCCCTTGGGTATACATTCCCAGGGACTATACTTTTTATATTTGGCCATTTTATAAAGCACCATATTTCTTGTAGGCTATGTTCATTCCTCTTGATTTTTTTATTTCCTAATTTTGACTGACTGTATTAAAGTGAAACAGTTGCCTCCAACTTCTGAGATTTCTTCCTGGTGTAATATATTCATAAAGCTTTCCATTGTACTTTGTGTTTTTTAAATCAAGTTTTTATTTTGAGAATTTTTTTTTAATATGTCTATTTAGTAAATTTTTCATTTATTTTCTCAATTGTTTTCCTGATTTCTTTGTGTTGGTTTTCCATTTTCTCTTGGATTTAATTAAATTTCCCTACAATCCATATTTGAAACTTTTTGTCTGTTATTTTTTAATCTATCTTTTCAATAATTTCACCTTGATAGGTACCCATTGCTAGAGAGCTTGGGTGACTTTTTTGGTGTGTTCTTTACTCTGATTTTTAAATACTTTTGAGTTTTTGTGCTTATTTCTTCTCATTTGCACAGCTATAACGCTTCGTTTTTGGATTTTCTTTTATTTTCTTGAGGATTTTTTTTTTTTTTTTTTTTAATTTCGGGTTAATGTGAGGGTACAAAAAAACAGGTCAAAATATTTGAATTTGTTAGGCAGAGTCCTCTTGTTGTGCTATACTCAAAAGTGCTAAACACCCCCACACCATGGCCATTCAGTGGGAGAAACCTACCACCCTCCCATCTTCTCTTCCTCATTCCCCCTCTCCCAACTTGAATTGAATTGAGTTATTTTTCTATGTAGGCATGCATTAGATTATCTATTGGCTTCATATTAGTATGGAGTACATAAGATAATTGCTTTTCCATCCTTGTGATACCTACTAAGAAGAATGTGTTTCAACTCCAGGTTAATACAAAAGTTGTGAAGTCACTGTCTTTTTTATGGCTGAGTCATATTCCATGGTATGCACATACCACAATTTGTTAATCCATTCCTGAGTTGATGGGCATTTAGGTTGTTTCCATATCTTGGTGATTGCAAATTGACCTGTGATAAACAATTTAGTGCAAATGTCTTTATGATAATTTTTTTTTTCCTTCTCGGTAGGTGCCTAGTAGTAGGATTGCAGGGTCAAATGAGAGATTTAGTTTGAGTTCTTTGAAGATTCTCCATACTTTTCCAAGTTGAGAAGCTAATCAAGAACACAATTCCCTTCATAGTAGTTTCTTGAGAATTTGTTTCACCCTTCACTCAAAAGGGTGTGCATGTAGCTTTTCTTGTGAGTGCTTTGATGGTGGTCTAGGCTCTAGATGGATGCTTTGGTTATAGTTATCCTTAGCATGGTTGTTTTCTCATTTGCTAGTCTTTTGGAGTCTGTAGCAATGAGCTATGAGTTGTCAGATTCCTTGTCTCTTGTTATAAGGGAAGATAGAGGCCTTTGAAATCTTCTCTGTTTCCTCAGCTCTATGGTCGTCTTAATGTGAATTGAATTGGCATTCCCAGTTTAATCTTTGAGACAGTAGGTGATGCTTGTTGGTAAGGTTCAAACAGACCTTGTATAATTAAGTCAGTAAATGTTGTAAAGGGTAGTACAAATTGATCTCCCTGCCAGTAGGTTGCCCTTGTTGAAATGACTTAGCTGTGATGCTGTTTTGGGGACTTGCGCCTGTTTCTAGCACCTCTGAAGAAGCACTCAAATGCCCCAGCCTATAGATGGAGCCCTGGAACTAAGTGAATACTTATTCTCCACTGTAGCAGAGGCAATTGGGGATGTCAGGCTGGGCATGGCTAGGTGGGTAAACCCACCCTCTGGCTCTTATTGGAAAAATAGATGTCTCTGTTGGGGTCTAAGATCCCTCCAAGGCAACTGGGAAAAGCCACGGGGAAGAATATGAAATGCCCCATCAAGCTAAAAATTCTGTTTATGGGGGTGGGGGCTCTCTGAAAATCACAATCTGGTTTTCAGGAGTATGTTTAATTCTTCTTCCATGTTCCCTGCTCCATGGCCTCTCCCTGATGTCTCCTGGCAGGCAGAAGCCCAAACTAGCTGAACTCCCTGGCAATGGTGCTGCAGGCTGGGAGCTTTCCTGTCAAGGGTTCCACCCCAGGGTATGAACATGGCCTTCCTGTGAGAGGATGTGTGCTCCATGAGGGTGCTGCAGCTCAGATCCACACTGCATTCCTCTCTCAATTCAGCCTGCAAGATTAGTACACAACCCACCCACCCCTCCGCCCCCTCTGACACTGAGCGACACAATCAAGTCCTGTGGGTATGGAATCCAGCCTGTGGGCCTGTCCCTGGGTTTCTTGAACATCAATCCCTGACTGTGCCAGGGAGAAATCCCTCAGGTGTGTGTGGGGCTCTCCATGAGGTTTATGCCCCTCTGCTTCAGGGTCTGCCTTAATCTGATGGAGCAGCCATACAAGCAACACCAGGGAGGACCATGGAGCTCACAGTCTGAGCAGCCCATAGTGTGCAGCAGGCTTTTAAGAGGAATGATTTGAAATTCACTCTCTGAGGAAACTTCTCTGAGGAATGGCTGCTTCCCACTCCTAAAAGCCCCAGCTCAATCATTTCTCTTAACATCCCTGTGTTGGCAAGGGGGTAGGAAGAAAAAGACTTTGAATAGAGTACAGCTAGCATTCTGGTAGTTTCTGTCTCTTCCTCATGAAAGCAGTTTGTTCAGTATGTACAGGATTTAGGGTCACTCAAATCCTCTGGGACCCACCAGCTACTGTGGCTCCAACAATCTGGGCTGGAGTTAGGAAATGTTTTTATGGGAGTAAGCAAGACAAAAACTGGGCCTGAGCACACTGGTGAGGACACAGGTGGTGCACAGTGGGTGAAGAAGCAATATGGTGCCTGCCATTTAGGCTTATGTCTGTGGCATTGGGAAGCACCCTCAAGGGTGCTTTGTGCTCAAGAAACTCCCAGTTTACTGTCAGCAGCTGCTTTTGTGCTTATAAAGGTAGAAAGACTCTCCAGCTGCTGGGAGCCTCCTGACTGTCAGAGAATTGAAGGAGGGAGAAATAATCCCCACTCCTACTTTCTTGCATTATTGGTGGGAATTTAAATTTGTACAGCCACTGTGGAGAACCGTATGGAGCTTTCTCAAAAAATAAAACCTAAAGATAGAACTACCATGTGATTTAGCAATCCCAATGCTGGGTCTGGTTAGCAATCACACTGCATGTCCAAAAGAAAGGAAGTTAGTGTATCAAATACATGCCTCCACTACCATGTTTAAACCATCACTATTTAAAACAGCCAACACATAGAATCAACCTAAGTGTCCATCAATATATTTTAATACAGAATTAGAACCATGCAAAACTCAACATGTCAATTCTTTTATGCCATTATCTTGCACCGTTATTTGGTTTATTTCCTGTTCAAATTTGTCTTTAATTTATATATAAACATTGCTAAAAAAAATTAAATTCAAGTGAAAATCATAGGTAGCTGCAGAATTTCATCAAGAGTATATCTGGTAAGAAATTAAAGTTATTACAAAATACGCCTAACTAAATAATATTTTTAATGGGCAGAGTCATTGTTTGGGGTAGGAAATGTCTTGATTTAATTTATAGGTATTTCAGTCTCCTATGAATGGGATGATTAAGCTAAGAGAGAAAAAGATCAGCATTAATCCTACTTTAATAAAATGAGAGAAAGTTAATAGCCTCTGGGGCTAAGCAAGGAAATAACATAGATCGAGGTCCATGACCACTTCTATCAATTGAGTTTGTTTAAGGACCTTAAAGAGTTGTGTAATTTAAATTGCACATGAACTTTGTGGACATCCTGTATAAGGTTCTTAAAGTTAGGTTAGCATAAACTTCTATAACATTTCCCATTAATTTTGCTCAGATCAGCTTCTTAAATTTAAAAGTAAACCTGGTATTATATAAGATAATAAATTACGAGGTAAAGATTATCCTCTAATGCTTTTTTTTTCTTTTTTTTTTTTTTTTAATTATTAAACCATAGCTGTGTACATGAATGCGATCATGGGACACCATGCACTGGTTTTATAGACCGTTTGACATATTTTCATCACACTGATTAAAATAGCCTTTATGATATTATTTACCTTCTACCTCCATCAAAGATGAGGTAGGAATAAAAAGCAGATAACAGAGATCATTAAAAACAGTATGTCTTAGGGAATTCAAATGCCTGCATGGATTAGAAAGCCAAATTCAAAGTGAAAAATGGCAAAATAGAAGACAATAGAAAATACTAGATTTTTAGACACATAGAAAAGAGTATACTGGATTAAAGGAATATTACTCCCTAATGTTAAGGCAAAGTGCTTCCCTCAAAATATCTATTCATTGATCACACTTGTTCCTAGACTCATCTTTCTATCCCTTTTACCTTTGAAATATGTACCATTATAATAAAAATTATTGTATATAAATGTTTAACTTTTATTTTGCACTTTTACCATAATTAATAGTAGTGATAGTGTGATAGAAAGATAGATATTAAAAAGATATTTTAAGCATATATTATCTAAAAGCAAATAACACAAAAGTTCATTATTTGCAAGCCTGCATAATTGTAGCCATCAACATGAATTTTGAATTCTCAATATAGTGCATAAAGAATAGTATGCATGGTAAATAATATTTCACTTTAATTTATAACTAAGACTGTTTTTGCATGTTTATAGGAATTATTTTGGTAAGAGTTTGTAAACTTCTATAAAAATCAGAAAATTCTTATATCAGATATATTAATTTTATAATATCCAAGAGACATTACACATTATGGTAATTGAAATGTCAGTTAATAAACAGTCATTTATGACTGACTGACAACTTCTCAGAAATTTTTTCTCATCATAAGCCACTATCAACATTACCTTATTTACTATGTATTGATTTTGCAATTTATTTTCTAAGTTTGTGAACAAAAATTTCCTTTTTCTTTAGGGAGTTTCATTTCAATTATCTGTGTGGTTGATCTACCAGAAAATATCTCCAGTCAACTCTGACATTAAAAATGTGTTTCAAATATTCTAGAAGAGTTGTTACATTATTGAATGGCCAAATTGTTATTTAGGAACCAAATCCCTTGCATCCAAAATTAACTGGTACAAGACTAGAAAATTAAACCATCTAACATACAGCATCCAAAACTCTATACTTTGTGATCAAATGTGTTTACAATTAATCAATTCAATTACTTTCCAGACATTGATATTGCTGACTAGTATGGAAAACAAAGCAAATCATTTCTGGGTTAGTAACTTGTGCTAATGTACCTTTTAGCACAAAACTTTTGAATTTAATGAATCTGAAGAGCTTAAGTGAGGTGCACAAATAATTCCCTATTCAGTTTCACCAGCTGGGGAAAAAAATTACAAGGGATTATCCTTACTTAAAGCATATCATATGTTTATTCATGGTGTATACTTACTAAGAAATGGATGATATTTATGTTATATGTAGCTAGGTTATAGGTCATGGGTTGATTTTGTATAGATAGATAAAAATCAACTCACCTTCTTGTCCTGTTACTTACCTCCTGCCTTTGTTTTCTATTTATTATCATTGCCATTGACAATAAAATTTTTTAATATTCCCATGCAATCTCTATACTCTCAATTAAGCAATATTTATTTGCACATTTCATTAACAAAACTCTTACTTCACCAGAGAAATGAGCATTTTTAAGTGATATTGCATTTACTATTGAAAGCTCATTGTTTATTACTTAATAACTGTGGTTTATTTTGACTTGGATATATTTTATCTATTATAGCTGAGCAGAGGAAGAACTAGAGTAAACTACAGCTAGTGTCTGTGTGTGTATGTGTGAGAGGGAGAGAGAATGTGTGTATGAGAGAGAGGGTGAGAGTGTGTGTGTGTTGGGGAGGGTGCATATATTTAAAATTGAGCAACTCTTTGATAATCTGTGCTGATCCATTGGGAGAAAAAAATACACCTAAGACCATTGTACACAAATGCGACTGAGTGGGAATATTAATTATAACTGGTAAACGATCCTCAGACTTTTTCTATAAAATATTAAAGTTATGTCATATTTATCCCAATATGTTTACAAGATACTACATTATTCCCAAATGACATTGGCCATTTGGGTAAGATACTCATGCTCTGAATTATATGGAATACTAACATTGGAATGCTCTAAAAGATGTTTGGGAATGTGATGACTAAACCTTAGGTTAATGTCTATGCGTATATACTAGTTTTATATATATGTGTAATAGTACATACCCCACACAAAAACATTTATATCACACACACATACACTGAATAATTAAACTAAGGATACACACACAGACACACGCACATACACAGAAGAATGTATGCTCATTTTAAGAAAGGAAAAAAATCTGTATTAATTAATTAACTGTAACATTCCTTCACATTTGACTTCTTCAAGTACAGCAGATGCTCCACCTGACTTGTATTCAACTTTTCTTATTAGTATGTATCATTATAATGTTAACAATCCGTATTAAATTTTGGTCTTTTTAAAATTATATATACATGTTTGATGCCTTCATGTCTATTGAATCACTCATGTTTTATTTGGTTCTAAAAATTTATACATAAATTAAGGGAGAATAAAACAGGCAACAATTCCAATCTGAAACATATCTTAGTATTCTGCATATCTTTTATATGCCTCAATAAATAACACAGGACATGAATTTGTCAAAACATGCAATTCTCATTGCACCTTTTACACAAGTCGTCAACACTAAAATTGCATCTTATAATATCTAATCAAATGCAGGGGTTTTAAAACTCTTAACTAAATTATTTTCTCTTCACAGCTATGGTTTTAAATATAGGTAGTCTGTTTTAAGGGTTTTATTCTGTGTCTAGTATATAGTAAATTATGTCACATCTATTTCAGACATAGGTTGAATATAAACCATAAACAAGAAGAGATTGATGACTAGTCACAGGTCAGCCTTCAATTATTCATGTTATGATGGAGAACCATTAGAATTAACGAAACGACTAAACTCTCCCTAATCTTGTTCAAGGCGAATGTCATGCTTTTTGTAGATGGGAAATTTCAAGAGCCTTACTAAAAGGATATAGAACTAAATTATGCTAAGTAGATCTGAAGGTATATAAAGACATTCCTCCAAAAAATCAAATGGAAAACAATCATACAAATATACAATTCAATAACCTTCCTGTCTATTAGAAATAACAATTTAGAATAGATTATATTAAAATGTGCCATAGGAAAATACCACAAAGAGTATATTGACAATATTAAAATTGTATTTTCAAAATCTAAATAATGACTTTAAAAATATTCTCAAAACTGTCAACTTGACAGGATTTGAAATGAAATCTATTCCTGAGTAGAAAATAAATTGTAGTGAATAATATCAATGCAAATTCTCTCCAAAACCATATACAGACTTATCACAGTTCTGAATACATCTTAGATAATTTTAATTCAAATTTAGTAATGCTCTTTTTATGTAAAATTAAAATATTTTTTCAGAAACATTAAAATTTTAATAACTGTTTCTACTTAATAATAAAACATGAAGCCTATGACTTAAAAGGTATATTATTAGGTCTGTCCTTTAATTTTCTTGATGCAATTTTTACCTAAAGGCATGATTATTATTTTTTTTTTTTTTTTTTTTTTTTTTTTGGCCTGCCTTTTTTTTTATTCTTTGTTGTTTTAAATTAATTATATTACTCTTCTTTGGAAATTGACCTGCTTTTTCTGAAATTTAATGTGTTCATAACATTTTCATGGTTGTTTGAAAAATGAATTTATAATAGCTAGTGCAGGGGTATGTGTATACAATTGTAATCAAGCTATTTTTAACAAAGGAGGAAAGGCAATTCAATGAAAGAGTATATACTTCTTAATAAATGTTGCAGGAACAACTGGACATTTTCATACAAGGAAATGAACCTGGATACACAATTCAGACCTTCTCACACAGAATAAAAATTAACAGAAAAAGGAACATGGATCGATATGTAAAATGCAAAACCATAAAATTTCTACAACATAACCTAGAAAATCCAGATGACCTAGGACTGGGTGGTGAGTTTTTAGACGCAATAACAAATGTATACTCCGCAACAAAAAATATTGATGAATGGATGTTATTGAAATTAAACATTTCCTTTCTATCAAAGACATTGTAAAGGCAAGCCAACAAGTGGAAGTGAATATTTCCAAAATATTCATATATATACAGTATAAAAGACTGGTACACAAAGTGCATAAATAATTCCTAACATTCAATAATAAAAAAAGAAATCATCTATTTATTTAAACATTAGGCAAATGATCTAAACAGGTTTCTCACCAATGAAAGTTCACAGGTAGCAAATAAACACATGTCAAACACACTCAATATCTTTTGTCATTAGGGAATTGCTATTAAACAATGAGAAACCACTACATGCCTATTAAAATGGTTACAATAAATTTAAAAAAAGCTGATGATAGCAAGTGGTGGAGATGATATAGAGCAACAATAACTCTCTCTTGTGGTCTGTACAGAATGGCAAATGTAGCTTGGAAGAACAGGGAAGTTTCTTATAAAGCTTAGTATATCCCAGTAATATAAGTTCCTAGGAACTATCCAAATAAGTTGGAAGTTAATATCTATGCAAATCCTGTACACAGTTGTTTCTGCAGCTTTTCATATTTTGCTAAAAATTGGAATGGATAAACAGTGCTACATTCATTCAATAAAATTTTATTCAAAGATGTAAAATGAGATATCACCTAACCCCAGTAAGAGTATCCCACATAACAAAATCCCAAAACCAGAAATGTTGGGGTGGACGTGCAGGAAAGGGCACACTTCTACACTGCTGGTGGGAATGCAAATTAATACATTTCTTTTGGAAAGATTTTTGGAGAACATTTAGTTATAAAAATAGATCTGCCATTCAATCCTATAATTCCTCTACTAGGTATATACCCAGAATACCAAAAATCACATCATAACAAAGATATTTGTACCAAAATGTTTATTGCAGGCCAATTCAAAATTGCTAAGTCATGAAAAAAGCCCAAGTGCCCATTGATGCACAAATGGATTAAAAAATTGTGGTATATGTACACCATGGAATACTATGCAGCCTTAAAGAAAGATGGAGACTTTACCTCTTACATGTTTACATGGATGGAGCTGGAACATATTCTTATTACATCTTTTAAAGGAGGATTCAACAGACAGTAATTTGGTTTTCACATTGTTTTTTTAAAACTCCCTATTGTGAAAAAACTGTTATGCCTTTAGAAAATATTTAAAGCACTATTTATCTCTACTTATTGATACTACATTTTCTCTAATCCTATCATTACCACTGTAGTAACTTCTGCCTGATTTACCAAGACAGAAGTTCATTCATTATGCTGTGGAAAAGCACCCATTGGTAGCTGGCAAACCATTTTAGCAATATTTCATGTTATGTTGCAATAACCTGAAAGAATTAACACACCTCCAGCAAAGCTAACAAATAACAAAAACCACCAGGAAGGGGCTTAGGTGCTCAAAGGATTAGATTCATTATGTAAAATGGTGTATGAACTCTCTCTTTCCCTAACTCCTAGAGGACTTTTTGAAGCAAATGGAAATTTTGTGCTTGCATTAAGTCTACCATATAGATCACTGCAGATGAATTTAAAATCTTGGCCAAAATTTAACCAAAAAAAAACAAAAAAAAAAACAGACGCCTCAAATTGGAAAATACAACATAAGCATATCTATTTCTTTAGTCCCATTTATAGGTTTTCCAATAATTTGAAAATAAACAAAACCTTCTGGCTTTGCATGTCTGTGGGGAGTTTGGGACTTTAGGTACACATATTTGAGAATATTTTGCATAAATCTGCATATGTTTACATGCAATGACAGACATACTGCTGCTTCCCATATGTGGCTAGGGTAATTTAATCTTTTGCAACATTTTGCATAGCATATGTAGGTGTAATATGCTCAGAAACATTACCTGAATATATGCAAAGTGCGCTTAGCTTATGCTTACATAGTTCCCATATCAAAAGATGTCCTTAGATCTGAGATAACATTTACAGCTGTACTTCAGTTCTTTTAAAGAACTCAAATGAGACCAAATTATCTATAGCAAGAAATGAGGTTTTCTAAAGTTTAAATGAGAAATATTTCTAGAAATTTTAAATTTGCTTATTGTAATCCTTTGAGAAAATTTTTATTTCTTTAGCCAACTTCTTGGTTTTACTTTGTAGTTATTACATTTGTTTTTCTAAGTTGCTGAACAATTGTAAATGAGAGGTTATGGAAAGTTGTAATAACAGTTGACTAAGAGAACATTTATTCCAAAACAATAAAACAGTAAGCAGCAAAAATAATAAAAAACAGTATTGGCCTAATATAAAAGTTTTGACCTCATATGAAGCATCTGTGAATATAAAGCACCCATATATTTTTTAAAAAGGGAATATTTAAAAATTCACAAGGTTCATTGAACTATACACAACATTGTATTTTTAACTTTGTGTTGTTTAGAGCAATACTTTCTATTATAAGCCTTTGATTTTAAAAGCTGGCTCTTTGTTACAAATTCCTTACTTTGAATAAGTGTTTAATGTTTTGTTTACTCAATAAATATATATTTTTTATAGAATATTATAGAAATACAAATAAACAGTATAACAAAAGGTTCCTATAAACCTATTATCTAGATCATATTATAGTTCATTCAGATATTTTCCTTTATTGTCATATTTATTTATCATACAGACTTATTTTCACTAAATAATAAGGATTAGATATTTTCCATGCCATCAGTGTAGCGTCTTCTTTTTCTGCTACAGAGTTTCTAATCATCAGGTTTTTTAAAACAACTTTCCTGAATACTCTCTTTTACATATTGCCTTTAGTTAGGGATAGTCTTCAAATGAAGAAACATCTTTTGAACAACAAATTAAAAAAAATCTTATTTTCTGCAAAAGGTTAAAATGAGTCATCTGCTCACCAGAGGAAGCCTTCCACTCGTCCCCTCCTCCTCCTTGACTGGAAGCTTCTGTAAGTATAATGAATATCTCTCATTCATTTGCCTGCTCTGTCTCCATCTAGATCGTAATTATTGGGAGCAGCACCTGAGAGGCTGGAGCAACCCCAGCCGGAGTGTTCCCATGTTTACGAGCACAGAGCTGTACTTTTTAGGCAAGTTATTTAGAATAACAGTTGAGCTTCATATTCATACATGATGATAAAACTTAAAAACTATCATTTTATACATTATGTCCTAAACTCTCAAATAGTTACCCACAGATCTGTTCATACATAGAAAAGTAGATTGGGCGGTGCCTGTGGTTCAAGGAGGTGCCAGGCCCATATGCCACAGGTGGCGGGTTCAAACCCAGCCCTGGTCAAAACTGCAAAAAAAAAAAAAAAAAAGAAACACATGAAGTCATGACTCTGCTTAAAACACCTCAAACAGCCCTCTTATTTCTGGAACTAAAACTAAAATCCTAAATGAAGCACAGGAGCATGTCTCCATCACCTGCCCTGCCTCTGCCGCCTTTTCCAGCCTCTCATTCTGTTACCTCCTCACTCACGACTTCTTCGTCTACATTGACGCAGCTAATGTAGACAGCTTCCTATTTTCTGCTTGGAATGTTTCTTTGAATGACCTCTCTATTTTGAGTCTGTGTTCAGACTTTCTCTGTGTTCAGACTTAAAGAATTGTGAGGCTATGTTTTCATGTTCCTTTAGCTGTGAGCTCCTTGAAGACAGGAATGAGGGAAGAAAATTGGTTTACTTGTGTCTTTGAAAATGATCATCAGATGTGTGATTATGTAGGTGGCCCCACAGATGGCCCTTAGGACACTCTCCTTGATCCTTCCAAGAGTAAATGGTGCGTGTACAAATCTGTTCTCTGTGCATATTGCAAAGCATATGAATGCCAGAGCCCGTGGCTTACCTGCTGCTGGTCATAATGTACCCTAGGTAATAAGAATACTCTCTATTATATAAGAAGTCCGGAATTTTTTCCAGCTCTGCCTCAAGTCTATGACTTAAAAGAATCCGTAAGAGATGCTCTTCATTGATGTAATCAGTCTCCATCTATGCCCTAACTTAGTATATACACAATGATAACCAGCAGAAACAAGAAGATGTTAACTTTTCATGCAGAATTAACTACCCACAGTTTGGCTCAGATTTCTGGGATATACCTTAGCCCTACCACAGTTTCCCCTCTGTGGTTATCTTCACTTCTGTGTTATTAAAAAGTAAGACCCAGAAAGCTATGGAATATAATAAAAGACCCAATTCCTGGCCTTGAGATTCCTTTCAAATAAATGGAGGTGGGACTGCAAAATGAAAATGTATGTAGACCCTTGGTACAAGTATTAAGTGTGTTATAAGTATTTTCTATTATTAATTACTAATTGTATACAGACAATGTTATAAACATCTTACATATGTGAACCTTAAATAACTCTCATTTAACTCCTTCCAGTACCCTATGAAATTTATTGTATTGTCATCCTCATTTTATACATGAAGAAATTAAAGCTTAGAAACACAAGTAACTTGACATAGATTATCTAGAATTCAGGTTCCTCTCTCTAAATTTATTGTCCTTCCCACTAGAGAGAGCTGCCTCATATTTATCTAGCAATTAGAATCCCTTAGATTGTGCTACTCTAAAGTTATTTCCAAAATGATTTTAATTCATATTTATTGGAAGTACTAAATGCCCCTTGGTTATATATAAATAGAGGGTAATGGTGTCAGTGAAACCTAAGAAAAATGGTAGAACATTTTCCTTTTAATTTTCTACTCAATTCTTTTTTTAATATGATACAGCTCTAGTAAAGGTCACATAGAGTTCACTTTTCAAGGAAATGGTTATTTTAAAATACTTTACTCAAGTCTCCTCTAACTCAATATACAATTAATTTTAGATTTTCTATTGATAATCTTCCTCTGCAAAGATAAATTAACTCTTTAAATCAAAGCTATGGAAGTTGAATATTGACTTCAGTGAATAATCAGGGCTCCTTAATTCCTTCCAGCATCACCTAAAGAGTTATAAATCCTGAAATATCTGCTTCTGTTAGTGGGGAGCTCAGTTATTTTAAAATATAAATTACAAATCTATAACTAGCTATTAAAGGTAAATTTTAAAATAACTTTATTATTATCAGTGTAGCTCAAGATACAGTCTCCTCCTTTAAAGGTTACTTGAAGTGTAATTTTAAGTGTAATTTAAGTAATACCTTCGTATTACTTAGGAAATGTAAAAATGAAAAAACAATCCACATCTCTGTTTCCTTTGAATTTAAAACCAGTTGAAACGTTAGCTTAAGATTTAATTAGAGTCCAAACAATTATTCTTAGTACCAGTTAAAATTGGAATATGGCTTGAATTTAAGGCTAAATCGTGGTTAGCTCTGATTACATTTTCCTCATGTCCTTGCATATGAGTAACTCAGCAACTCAAACCCATCCCTCCAAAGGGCAGGGCTTGTCCCAGAGGGTCTCAAGTGAGGAAAGAGACAATGTCACATTACTTCCAGGAAGGCAGGTTCCGAGAGAGGCTGAGGTAAGCATGCTCAGCGACCCCCTTCCTAATTCTTCCACAGATTATCTCATGGTGTTTGCATTTCAGAGGGTCAGAAAGAGGGGAAGTAAGTGCTGCAGCTGGGAGGGTGGACAGCGAAACAGAAAAGCAGAAACTGTCTCCCAGTATTTCTTAGGCCTCCTATTTTACAGTCTGAATTAAAAACATGGAAAAGAATAGGGCAGTTTCCTTCACATATTTATATATTGATAGACTTTGAAAAGATGCCCAAATGATAAGGTAAAATTTTATGTTATATGATAATAACAGATAAGTGGGAAAGACAGACTTTTTGAGAACTGATAACAATGGAGTGTATTAAATACAGTAAGTACAAGGGAACAAAGAAACACAGGATTCTATAATAAACAGCAGGGAGGCCCTCACTCAGCTTAGAAGGGTGGAAATTTTAGGAAGGGTTCCCAGAAGAGACACTATAATATAGAATTGTCAATGTTGAAAACCACCAGGTAACAGAGTTGCAGCTGGGGTGATGATTTATGGGGGAAGGATGTCTACAGAATTTTGGGCCCAGGAAGGTCTTGTGAATTTCAATCATCTAAGAATACAGATTATTCAGAGAAAAACACTCAGTTCAACACAGGGTTCAGTGTTGGAATATGATGAGAATGAAATTAGACAGGCAGACAGAAGCCACTAAAAGGTAGTGGGGAGTTATCACTAGATTTAATGAAAAGTTTGGCAGGATCATACTTGAGGTCTCTTGGTATCTTTGAAGGACAGATTGTAGAACCGTGAGTCCAGAATCAGAAGCCAAAAGATTTATGGAAATCTCAATGAGAACACATGAAGGATAAGAATGGGGTGTGTGTATTTGAGAAATATTGACATAGTCCAATACATGAGGTATGTAGAAAAGCATTTAGGTAGATATAGTAGTTTATTGAGGGAGGGAGGGTTACAACACAAAGAGAAAAGTGTCATGGATGTGGTCACATGCATTATTCACCCAGATATGTGATACTTCCTATTTAGCTTTCACATAACATTTAACCTAGTGAGTATAATTATTTTTTCCCTAAATGACTATTTTCTATAATCTCATAAGCATAATGTTACTAACATTTTTTCCTGGGGTACAAAGAACAAAGAGATTTGAAAGATAAAAGGTAAAAAAAATTTGCTGATTACACAGTCTCTAGATCAGTTTCTACCAATGAGAATGAGGTTGAGTTGGACGGGAGAATATAAAATAATCTTTATGTATTATTTTATTCTCAAAATTCGAAGACCGTATTGTGACATCTGGGAATCTTTTAGCAGCTGGTAACAATTCTATTACTTAAGAGAGGGAGTTTGTTTCAGCAGCAGAATTTACATTGCATAAGACCCACTATGTCTTCGGAATTTACTTTTGAGGGAAATTTTTGACTTTAGACTTTTGGGTTAGCATGCTTATGATTGTGTGTATATCTTATGTCTGTATGCATAAAATTTAACTGTGACATACATTTTAAATACATATTTTCAAGATGCTTTTAAATTCTAATGATGGAAACATTTGAGTCATCTATATTCTTATGTTCAATCTCTTTTGAATAGAACAAATAAGGAAAAAGAAAACAAATACACAAACAACCAAAAACGTCCACGTACTTCATTGTGCAGTATGGGGCTTACCAGATTTGTTAGTCTACGTAGGTATGCTTTCTCTACCCCTTCCACATTTTTCTTTTGACCCTTCCCCACCTATGTGATATACTCAGGTGGGGATTGAAGAACACTTCCTAGAAGAGGCACTGTAGTAGCTGAACAGTGACGATCAATGAGGGAGAACCCTTAGCAATGAAAGTTGTGTGTGTGGTAGTATTCACACAGCAGGAACCTGTGCTCAGACCGAGTTAAATAATTTTCCAAAGGTGGTCATTACACTCATAGAGGGCCTATTTAATTTCTTCCGTGACAACATATATTAATATAAGATTACAGATTATCTCTTTCTGAATACTATTTTGAGCTGAGAGGTAGATGCTTTGGAGGTGCTACCAGTGAACAGTTTATTTCAGGATTGAGAATTAGAAAAGACCTGCCCAATGTCCGGGAAAGAACACAGCCCATCTACGGAGAAAATCACTAGTTAGAAATTAGGACAGGGTCCTTTCTCGGTTCTCTTCAGTACTCATATCTCTGATTTTAGTCCATTTAAAAAATTCAGCTTCATCCCTGACCTTGGGTTTCTTACACATTGAATATCCTTATATCCAAGTTATAGCTCTGTAACTTTTCTATTACTCCCAAATAGAATAACCTATAAAATACAGGAAGTTTTCTTTTTCTTGTTCTGATTAGGCTGCCAGAAAAAGATAAAAACCAACAATAAAAACAGCAACTTAAGTTTTATGATATATGCTACATCTTTAAAGCTCATTTGTACATTTTCTTTTTATTTGAAAATACTTTTACCAAAGGCGTGTAACTTCCAAGGTATAATATTTCTCAAAGGGAACAGGGGACTGAATGGTTGTGCCTAAGAGTTCAACTAGAATTTTTAAAGGAGGTAGGAATACAACCTCAATAAATTACTATGAATCCAACTTGTTAAGCTAAGATCTAGGTACTCAATCAAATATTTACTAGAGTGAGAGATAACTATGGGAAGGAAGGAAAAGATGGAAAAAATATACTGGTGCCCAGGTCATTCTGTGGAGTTCAGATATATACATGTCTTGGAGTAATGTAGACAAATAGTGGGTGGAAATATGAGCAGGTTTTTTGAAAGATGAAAGTTATGAATAATTTCTCTCCAACTGAAATATAGCACTTTTTCTTAATTTTTTGTTTTTAAGGTGAGCATGCTGGATAACCAAAATGGTTACTATGAACAGAGATTGAATGCCATGGACAATTGGGCTAACCCCCAGCACAATGCAGTGATTCTAATTGCTTGGATATACAATGCTTTCATCTAGAATCATTGTTTGAGTGGTGAGAATATCAGATATCCTGGAAAACGAATGGGGGTGTGGTTGTGGCATTTTACACATTATGCCAAATGTGATGTGTTTTCTCAATTTCTTTCTAATTCTAGAAACTAGTTTGTATTTGGCTCAAGGTAGGTACTTAACGCATGTTTAGTAAATTAGTGCATCTGGATGTCATTACCCCCCCACCCCCCCACCCCTGCTGGTGAGTACTGTGTGTGGTAGATGCTTACTGCAAAGAATAAAACTAAATTCTCTCTAATATAGGCAGAAAGCAATTTCTTATACTTCTTTTGGGGTACTCCAAGTATTGATTATAAGGTTGAAAAGCAGTTCTGAGATAACAAGGTCAAGAACAAAGCCAAAAATGACAAAGCAGAACTGGCCTTAGGGTAATACCTTAGGGCACCACTGTGGACCTTATTCACTGGAATTTACTGAAAACATCTGATAGAAGAAACTGGATGCCACTTTTACCACTTATTCTTATTACTCAGAGACTAGATAGAGACCATGAAAGAAGGGCAGATTTCTTAGCTCATATCTAAATTCTAAAATCTGGAGCAGACTATTCTGATTGGAGGAGCCAAAGACATACTCTGTAGGCTAAAGAGAGGCTGAGAAAATAAACATCTGGACTTTGAGGGTGAGAACTAGGCTATGCGTTCTACCAGGAATCTTACAGTGGGAATTTTTACAAACCTAGAAACAAAGCTAAGGATATGATCAGCCAAAAACAAACACAAAAATAAAAAATAACAACAAAAGAAGCAAAACTGTCTACCTTAAGTGCCCTCTGGAGATAGATTTGAAAGGTTCACGCACACAAGGTGTTATCACACATCAAACCCAGTTCCTGTTCGTGTAGCCAATACGGAATAAATGCAGTATTTATTTTTCACCAGCTCATTTGCAGTCCTCCATATAGCACAGTGATTACCGGTGACTCTCAGCCATCAGTCTTGTCATCTCCTTGCCCCAGCTTCTACCTATCTTGCTGGAGGTCACACCTACAATAACTGGTAGGATTCAGACCAAAGCTCCCAAATTCTGTTGCTTAATCCATTAAGTTACCCATTTTTTAAAACAATAGTTATTTAATTAGTTAAGTGGAATGTTCCTTATACATCACCCCAGACTGGTGGAGCTTTAGATGAGAAATTCGAAGCAGCTTCAAGTGTCAAAGGACAAGCAGGGAAAATGCTTTCTAAAAGGCCTCAAATTACATCAGGTAGTGTGGCTTATATAAGAGATATGGATGGACCTCTGGGTCTTGAATTTTTTAAAGAAAATGAGCTGAGGAGAAATGAATACATCTCATATCACAGAGAGTAGTAGTCTATTATAAAAAAATCTGGAAATCAGGGTGGTGCCTATGGCTCAGGGAGTAGGGCACCCAGCCCCATATACTGGAGGTGGTGGGTTCAAACCCTGCCCCGGCCAAAAACTGAAAAAAAAAAAAAAAAAAAATGGAGCTCAATAAGGAAAGCCCAACAATTCAGTAGAAACAAAAGGAGCAAATAAAATGAAAATAAAGATTACAATAGAGGAAATGAAAAATGATATACAAGGAGAAAAAGAGAAAAGTAAATAGAAATCATTTCTTTGGCAAATTTCTTAAAGTTTAACAACTCTCACAGAACAATCTATAGGAAGAGAGTCATTCATGTACAGCTGTTAAGACTATTAACAGACTATATGGCTCACACCTGTTAATCTAGCACTCGGGGAGGTCAGCGCAGGTGGATTGCCTGAGCTCATGGGTTCCAGACCAGTCTGAGCCAGAGTGAGACCTTGGCTGTAAAAATATCTGGGTGCTGTGTGGTCCCAGCTACTCAGGAGGCTGAAGCAAGAGAATCGCTTGAGCCCAAGACTGTGAGGTTTCTGGAAATTTATGCTAGCATTATATAACCCTATAAAAAGATTGCCAATGTATGTTATGTGGACAAAAGAGAGGAAAACAAGAAGACCTTTTAAAAATAGGTATCATGTTATTATTTTGTTTAAAAAGGGAAAGTAAAATATTTTTTATCTTTATTGCACAAGTATAAAAAACCCCAATATTTTATATTTAGCTTTTGGAAGGAGGTGGGTCATGGGTTCTGCATACGGTCATAACACCTGCAAGTGTGATTTACATGTAATTGTGAAATGTATGGCCCTCGAGGGGCAGAAGGGTAGGGTGAATAAGATCCAAAGGGGGAAGTGGGAGAGAATTTGTTCTAGTGTATGTTTCAGTATGTTTTGCTCTTTGAACCATCCCATGTTAAATATCACCAATATTCCTTGTGTAAAACAGGGAGATTCTTCATAATCTCTGTGGGCCAAGTGATTTTTCCTTGTCCATGTTAAGACAGTAATATTATAGCATTATTAATAAAATATTCTGATGCATTTATAATCTATAACTATTTAAAGAAAATATATTTCACAATTATTTTTTAACTTTTCAAAAAACGTTTCAAGCAGCCTGCTTTGGGACAGTGACAGAAATAAAGGTTTGGAGTCAGCTCTGCCACTTAAGTACAGCATGTGTGACCTTCAGAAAGTCATCCCCTCTGAACCTCTGTTTTTTCTCAGTTCCCTAAGTTAGAATAATAGTTAAATCAAAATTGAGTGGTGTAGTGAATTTAGTAAAATTATTTGAATATCAAAATTTTTGTAAGGTCAAAATTTTAAAGTTCATTTTGAGGGATAAATATTCATTATTAATTTTTGGCCAGAAGGGCTATGCTTTGTGAACTGCTGTATACATACAAAGCAGCATCTTACAGATTCACAGGGAATGAGTCTGTGAGTAGAAAATAGGATAAATATGACTGTCACAAAACGCATAATGACTCACACTACACGGGACTGGGACAGACCTGTGTATTCACCACCATCATCAGCTACAGCTACACACAAGGGCAGCTGTTTATTAAGTCGTGTCTATTGGTTAGATTCAGTGAAGCACATGTTACCCATTCTATTCCATTCAATTGCTACAAAACTCCTGTGATGTGGGTGTTCCTATTTCCATTGTATAGTCATTGAACAGCAATTAAATTAGGCAAATTTGGAATTTAAAAACAGTTCTTTCTGACTCCAAAGCGCAAACACTTACTAATATTCCATTCATTTCAAATTTTAATGGGTATTGAAATAAGTTAGAAGTGCAGACTTCTTGACTTTGCCCAAGAGATTCTGATATGCTGGGTCTGAGTTACCTGCGTTGTACCATCTTTTCCAGTGGCTCTGATGTTGTTAGCCCGTGGTTAAATGATAGCGTACTACTCACAACTTCTTCCTGGTCTTCTTCTCTGCCAAATCATTTGCAAGGGGCTCCTGCTGACAACCCTCCATATTTTCAGGCAAGATGGTGACTAAAGGGGCCAATGTTTATTTACACTTTACTTCTGGGCGTTGGGGCTGCAAGGCCAGCCCCTGGAAAGATGATGTAGTGAAAAGAGAAGGGTTTTCAGTACATCATCAACCAAGAGAATGTGGCTTCTTTGTTAGAATGGAGGCAGAGAAGTTAGAAATAATCTGGGTAATCTAATTTCTAAAAATCTATCTTTGGGATTAAAGTTCTGGTCTGCAATAGGACCTTATAATGTGTAGTTTTGAAAAACCTGATGGTAATTTTGATAATTAACTAGGTTTTGAAAGAACTGGGCCAAATGCTTCCAGTTTTTCTCAGTAGTCTGCTACATGATGAAATAATTTCAAAAGTCTTGGTTAAGGAACCAAATAATGTTACCCAGATGAATGCTGTTTTATTAAGATAGTCATTTCTTCATATTCTCAAAAGTAATTGTTTGAATACTTACTGGTACAGTCACAGGGAAAGGAGATGGATGGCTGCAAATAAGGGTCAAGCATGTGGAAAAGGAAACAGAGCCACAAAAAAGTGTCCTTTAATGTAGAAAATCAGCTAAGAACCAACATGAACTGGGTGGGGGCCATAGGAAATCAGGCAAGCGAGAGGAAACTGAATTTTCAGTGGGAAGATCAGTGAAACCTTCACAGAGGAAAGGATATTGGACTTAAGTCTTGAAGGATGGATATAATTTTAACAAGCCAATCAAGCATGAAAAGTCACAACAGGTTGACAGAACTCTGAGTTTATAGAGAGAATATGTTCAGATTTGGCCAAAAAAGAATTATTTTGAATAGAAATAATAAGATAATGGGTTTCCATACATAAATGCCACCTAAAAATATAATAAATAAAATAATTGTTAAATAAATAAAACATATATTGTAGATTGGACCTACTAAAATTCAAGAAAAATAATAACAAAACAGTGTCCTGCATACAAAGAGGTCATTGTCTAATGCAATACAATGTACCAGGTGCTAAATAGCAGTGTTATTTGTCAGTTACTGGGGAAGTGTTTTCAAAACTGTATTCCCCAAAACATATGTACTTTACAAAAGCATGCTGTGCATGCCAAATACATATGACTTTATCTGTCCCTAGAAAAAATAATAAAGACAAAAAACAAACAAACAAACAAACAAACAAAAACTGTGTTTTATATAGCACAGGGTGATTGAGAATGGGTCTGGGAATTGTTCATATGTAATAAAGGCAAAACATTTTTTTCTGGCCAATAAATATGGGAATTGGTTTAAACAAATTTAATTAGCTGGTTTTTTTCTTGTGGGACTTCCCAGAGGCTTTAATATTCTAAATGTATCATGTAGTACGTCTCCAACTTCTTTCAACACAGTTTCCTTTTACTTCATTGTTATTGTTATTATTGTAAAGCACCTATTATGATAACATCTTCTTGAGCATGAATTTCTGTTGAACACAGTTTTGAAAACTATATACTGGAAGATGCAGGAACAAAGTTAGTAGATTTTTTCCTGGAAGATGGAAAGAGTTATTTCACCAAAGTTAATGGAGAAAAATCAAAGAGAGATAAATTAGGCTAATGAAGAAAAATCAAAGAGGGATAAATTAGGCTATAAATATCCATTGGAATGTTATTATATAACTTTAATTTATTCATATATTCTATATTATTTAATAATGTCATATATTGTATCTATTAAATAGAAATTAGACTGGTCTATAGAATATCCTTTCTTTAGATTAAGGCTATGTCTCAAAAGGAGTAAAACAATAAATAAAATCTCTTGACTGATATTTATATGGTTCAAAATGCATGCATTCATTTATCCAAAAGGTGGTATGTCGGAGAAGTCCTACAGGCCTATTTGTTTTGAGCGTCTTCTCTTTAAATAAGTGTCCTGTCCTCAAATATTTCTAGACTATCATGTCCAAGGGACACTATATTAGATGTATTTTTAAATGTTTGATTATATTATCCTTTAATCATATGTTAAATGGTAGTACCTATACTGTATTTCAAGTTCTTTTTTTTTTTTTTTTTTAATCCATGCAGACTAAAGTATTCATGGAACTGTTCTTTAGATATTAACAGTGCTCTCCTTCCCCCTGGCTTTCTTAATAGTTTAAACATTGTTATTTATGATTGGATTTAATTTTCATCCTACAAAATGGCTAACCAAGATATAAATATACATAAGCTGAGAGTTCTCTATTTAACGAGTAGCTAAAGAGGTTGAAATGTTAATTTTGATTGATAGGAGAATTATTTTGGACTAATAACATATGGCCCAGGTAAAGGAGTTTCTGGAATGGGTATTAATATTTATGTCTAAAATAAAGCAAACCTTCAAATAAAATCCTTAGTCCATTTTGAAAGCTAAGCGATACAAATAAAAATGAAGTTGATTTCTTTTGAGTTTGAAGGAATACTAAGATTGCGTAATGGTTATGAGAAGATTTTATTGAGGGCCAGAGGAATTAGGGTATTGTTCCAAGGTTATCCAATCTGTGTTTGCAAGAACCAGAACTCCAAGATGAAAACCCTGTCCACTGTATTCTCTATCCTATCTAATTCTTTGCTTTTAGACAGTTTAAAAAATTGTGTTCTAGACATTCTTTGTAGGGCTACATTGTGCCAAAGACAAAGATGTCATCATTTTCTATTTCTGCTTCTCTTGTTTACCAAAAGAAAATAAAAACAAAAGCATCAGTGTTTATTTAGCCCCTATTCCGGGTTCATCAGTATTTAACGCTAGAATAGATGTGTAAGTTATGTTCATGCCCACAGATTTCTCCAATGGTAGCACATACAACAGTTCAGTAGTTCAGCTCCATCTTGACTATTCTAAAGGAAGTAATTATTTTCAAATTATTATGGAGGAATTATGGTCTTATTTTCAGTTCTGTTAGTTCTTGATGCTTTCAAAATCGGCAACACAAACAATGTCCTTAGCACTTCAACTTTGGCTCCTACCTCCAACTGCATAGTTGGCATTTCTACTTTGGTGTTCCATAGAAACCCCAAATTAACCTGTCTAAGGTCAAAATATTCAGTCCCTTGTTCCTCCCCCCAGTGTCCCTTACTTCAGTAAATGATACTCATTCAACCAATTGCTCAGACCCCAAATCTTGGAGTCACCCTGGATTCTTTTCTTTCTTCCATACCCCACATCCAGACCATCAGTAAGTTCTCTTGATTCAAATGTCATTATTCTGAATAGACTTACCATCCTTATTATTATCTTCCCAGTAGGCGAAAGCCATCATTATCCACACTGCAGTGATGTCCTGACTGGCTCCTTCGCACCCTCTTTCACTGCCCTAGCCTATTCTCCATGCCAGATACAATGAATCATATTAAAGTAAAATCGGAATATTGCATTCTGCTTCTCAAACACCTTTTCAGCACACTCACAATAGAATCCAAATTTTAAATTATTTTCTTAGCTTATAATACCCCATGTGATCTCAGGCCCCTTATGTCTCTTCCCATTTCCCATTTGCTCACTCCGTTCTAACCCCATTAGTGATCTTTCTGGATTTTGAATCTATCAAGAACATGGCTTACTCAAGTCCTTTGTTTTTACTGTTTCCTCTCCTTGGAGTGTTCTTTGTCTAAATTGTTGTAAAATTTTCTCCTTCACTTCATTCTATTTTTTGTTCAAATATCCTTAATTCAGAACTAATTTTCCAGATGACTTTACCTTAAATAATACGATCTACTTTCCTTAACTACTTATTCCACTTATACTGCTTTCTTTCCCCCTTTCTTTTAGTACAGCTTAGACCTATAATATGTATTGCACGACTCCCTTATTTGAATAATAGGTCCACAATCACAGTCGTCTACCACTGTACTGCAAGTGCTTTGTACAGTGCATTAGTCTTAGATGACACCTAGTAAGTATTTATGAATTAAACATTTGCAAATGTGAGCCATACCACATACACAAATATTGAAGTTTAGTTCTACATACTACAGAGGACATCTGACTGGATTAAGGAGATCACAGAAGGTTTTTCTGGCAAAGAACATCTCTGAGCCTAGGTCCGAGGGTTAGTGCAGTTAGCTAAGCAAAGAGAGGAAGGGTGATCTTCTGACTAGTGCAGAGGTCATGGCTAAGATGAGAGTCTAAATAAGCAAGACCAGTGTGTAGCTGGAGCACAGAGATGAGGGTGTGCATCGGGAGTGCTACTCAAAGAGACAGACAGGTAAAAGGGGAATTATGCAAAGCTTTGTTGCCAATGGTAATCAAGTGCTGTTTCTATCTTAACAACAATAGGAAACCTTTTTGATGTTTTAAGCAGGGTATTGTCATGATCATAATATGTATATATATGCATATATTTAAAAGGTGTATGCTGCAGTGTGGAGTTCAGAATAGAAGAAAAAAGACTGTAATAAAATTAATTCAGTGGTAAGCTAAATAATTTTGGAGAGGGTGTACCAATAATTTACCAATGGGGAAATAGTAAGAGCTGTTTCCCCTGTTGGTCTGGGTAATGAAAGGATGCACTGTTGGCAGAAGAAGAAAAAAAGAATAATCTAATCAATTAAAAAAGCCAGTTCATTTTTATTAATATTATCACTAACTGCCAGTAATTCTAAACAATGGTAAATGACTAAAATAGTCTACTAATTTGCTATGCCCCTGGAGATGACAAATAACAACAGCTTGGACCAGAGATCCAGCCATTGGCTCATTTATTCCAAAATATTTGAATCTACATTCCAGGCCCTGTGTGGACATGGGAATGCATTGGTGAAAAATAAAAAAGGGGAGCCCACATATTTGCAAAGGGGTTATAGATGACGTTAAATATGTGTTTGACACCTCATCTGGTGAAACATTTTCTCAGGATGTCCAAGAAGAAATGTAAATGGAGCAGTTGGTTGTAAGAGCTAAGTGCTCAGAAGAATGAGCTGGCTTGAAGATACAATTTCGCATGGCCTCTGTTAGTGGGTAGGTAGGTTCACCATGCAGGCAAGAAAAGGAGCTTAGGAAAGGAGTATGGAGTGAAAGAAGAATGGAGTCCTATACGTAAATGAGGCTCTGACATTCAACATCCAAAGAGAGATGAGCTTGCAAAGGAGAAAGAGAAGCAGCAGGTAGTGAGACAGAGGAGCCTATCAAAGTCTGACGTGGCTATTGTAAGATAATAACTAAAAGATCAACAGCTGGAGGAAAGGAAGCCGTAGCACTGATGCCTTAAGGGTGTGCCGTACCTTCACTTAGAAACTTTGAACTTTCCTGGATTCAATACTTATATTTCTCCATAAGAAAGATGGACATGACATTGGGATAGGCAGGCTAATCTCCGCAACATGCTCCTTTCTATGTCACTGTCTCTCCTTCAGTGGCTTCCTTCTCAGAAGGACCAAAGGCCTGAGGTCGGGATGCTCCATGACTTGTTCTCAATTTCTTCTTTCAACTGTGACCTCTCCTGCTTTTCTGCTTTGTGAACCTTCTGCTCTGCACCCTCAGGGCATTTCAATGTCCTTTAAAAGGCTTCAACAGTCAGAAATATGTGTACTTCTTTCTTCTTTGCTGTGCCCTTTCATTTTTCTGGAATGCTTTCATTACTTTACCTCATTCTATTCACTCAGATCCTTCTGTGTCACTCCTATTTAAGAAACTCTTCCCATTTTTTGTCTAGGAATCGTAAGAATATTTTGTCAATCCTCAAATATCATCAAGGATGGAAGCTGTTTATTATGTGTTTGTGTCTACCATGATATCTAGCTCACAGATCTAGTTGTTCAATACTAACTAGATAGTCCCTGCGTGCATGTTTAACACCTGGCTCTTGGAGAAGTCAAACAAATGGCTGCAGACTGGACAACTGTTATGGCTTCCTTTTAAAGTGCTGGAATGAGCCTCTTTTACAGAGCATAGAGATCTGGGATTCAAGGTGAGGTGCAGTGACAGATGATTTCTGAGCTTACGTGGCTAATTTCATGCTTTTGCCATATCTTACATAGCTCGGGTTAGTTTCAATAGTATCATTGTTGGAAGGGGCTGGGAGAAAGGGAATCCATTTTTTCTCTTCTTATACAATGATGAAACCTTAATATTTAAAAACCTTTATGAGCAAGTTGTTGGTATAAAATATCACATCGGGTTTGGTAGTTCAATTTAAATATTAATGAAAAACTTAAGCTTTATCTGGAACAATTAATTAGGAATTTCAATTCATTTCACATTGTCGTGCAAGAAGGAGAGAAAGAAGAGAGGGAGGGCATGTGTTTTACAGCATTGGTGAATCACATTCCCCTGGCAGACACAGTTTGCAGACAAAGCGGCACAGATGCTCCTTGTCTGTTACGAGGAGTGCCAGCCTGTAACGAGGTTCACTTGACTTGATGTGTGCATGTGTGTGTGCGTGTGTACGAACGTGTGTGTGACAACACTAGCTCACTGCAGAACCAAACAGCTCATGCCAGCCAGTCTGCCAGATTCAGGCCACTTTCTGCAGGATAACACGGTGAAGAGAGCAAGAAAATGAGGCTCAAGTTTGTGAAATTTCCTTGAAAATGGGGCAAAGTAAGAGAAAATTTAAGATGATTTGAAATCTGTGCAGTCATTTCCTGATTGATAAAAACAGTGAAAGTTTTATTATGTTCCTAGCACGATAAACATTGCCAAAGAGAAATTTTATATAACTTGCGAGAAAATTCATAGGTAAATGGCCATTTGGCAAATGCATTTCTGTGTCCCTGTGGATCCCGGCAGAGGAATAGCCTACTTCTTTTCCATCTTTTTATGAATGCCTCCAAGAAAACACTTTCAAATTGGACTCATTGTGTTGTACGCACCGTGATTGATCTTGTCAGGTGAAAGTCAACCGCACTTAGCCCCTTGCAAAGCAAACAGCATGGCCAATGTCTTGGTCAAGTTCTCTTTGCTGCTACTTCAGCTGTCAAAGTCACTGGTGCAATGCAGCATTCAAGGTAATTTCCATTTAGTGGTGAAAGCTGTTTTCTTCAATTTCTTGGCTTCTTTGTCTTTCCCCTTTCCCCCTATCCATCTAATACCATTCCCGTGTCATTGGCACACTCACGTTTCCCTCACCTGGCTGATTTCTCCCCACCTGCGTGTCATGCCCAGCACCCCGGTGCTGCCGCTGCGTTATCCATCCAGGGCTCTGTTGTGTGGTGACATTCCAGAGCAGAGCTCAGCCCATGGGCATCTGCCAGTGCGTAGGAACTCTCCTCTCCGGCAATTATTCAGTTTGATTACACACGATAATAAGCTATTAAGAGGCACTCATGCACGGCCCTTTATTTACCAACAGTTGAAATCTCCCCGTTTGCTTCCACTGTGCAAGAAACTAATTGTGGTGAAGTAAACTAAAGGGAAGAGCAGTCACCTGTGGTGGGAACAGTGCTACAGTGCAATGAGTTTAACTCTCCCAAATAAAAATGATAGCAACAGACCTGCCGGATCCATTTCCCAAACTACTATAACATGCATGCAACACAGCTTGAAAAGTATATGCAGTGTGTATGATCCCCTAATATGTGTACTCAGAAACCCTATTCCCATGTTCTAGTGTGCAGAAACCCTATTCTGCTTCCAATCCTTTAGATGAACACTTTCCTAGGCCAGAAGAGGACAATTTCATATATATTCACACCTCATGACAAAAAATGCACATTAGGATTTTGAAAAATGCTTGCACAAAGAAAGTTCTCTATAGCAAACTCTTTAACAACTATCAGAAATTCCACGCTTCCATTAATAATTTGTAGACTGCTGCTTTATTAATTCAGTTACAAGTATATTTTCTGTACATATATTCACAGCAAATAATGCTTTGCATAGCGGTTCCTATTATCATTCTCTGACTCTTGAAAAAGTGCCAGCGCAGACGGATATGTTGAGTGCATGTGAGCAGCCCTTGTTCGTGACTCTCTTTCCACTGGTAACTTTAATCGGACAATTTTAAAACCAAGTGGAATCTTTTATCCTGAAAAGAAAGCTATCTGTAATAAGGCACCCTTAATTCCCTCCAATGCAGTCACCTTAAATAATTACAAACATTCCAAATAGAGAACGCTATCTTGTTCTTAATGCCCCCCCTTTTTTTTCCTTTCCACAAACCCATCACCCCTATCGTCTATACAGGTGCTTCGGAGCCTGGAGAAAGAAAGAGGAAATTAACTTATCAGGTGGGCTTGAAAAGAAAAAGACTTTCCTGTGAGAGTTTCTTCCCTTCTCTTCAACATATCGAATGTAGACTCTCCCTCCCCTACGTTTTTTTCCCAGTTATTAATGCACTGCCTCCTCCCAGAGCAGCAGCAATAAAGAGACCTGGAGATTCTGTTTTGCGTTTGTTTAGTCTCAGCCACACCAGGGAATATGATTTCTAGCAACATTCGGTGAAATACTGCTATTGTGCAGGTGGAAAAAAAGTAGATGAAAACTGTAATGTTTTGTGGAGTTCACTGCAACAAGAATAGATTGAGCCCATATAAATACCACACCTATGTACATATTCATAACTACTCTATACATTATATGTCCATATGGGAAGTCGGTTCAATAGAATGCATATTTCATGCCCTGCATGGAATGTCAACAGTAAGAATAGTTATACTACAATAATATGTGTTTGTATACACTCACAAGTGGACTTAAGTACTAAGCTGACATGTTTATTTTCTTTTATGCATATGTTGTCCAGTGCTTCATCTTGGAAAGTCAGCTAGTGAAATAAATATTTTAAATATAAAAGCAACTATCTCCTAGAATCCCAGTTAGTTCTCTGGCATAACAAAAAAAAGAAAAGCTTTAAACATGAACATACTGAATATTTTCTTTAAGGAAAGACATTAAGTTACAACTATAATTGGTTGAATAAAAAACAATAAGGGATCTAATTGGTACCTACAGATGGCTTGAGGTAGCTATGTAAGTATTCAGAACTGCCCAACTCAAGACAATACATAAAATATCTAAACATTTTTCAAGGAACTAGAATTACATTGCTCTTGCTTTGGAAGCACAAATATTTTGAACCTAGCAATTAATTTCTGGAAAACTATAAAACATTAAGACATGAGTATTGCAAACTTTGATTCTTGGGAATCTTGGAAACTTGAGAAAATTCCAAAAATACTTTGATGTTTCCAATTATTATGATGATATAAAAATATTATTACTGTTTTTCATTCCTTCTAAATGAAGATAAAGAAGATAGTTCATTGCCCAAATTCCCTCCTTTCCCAATCTTGTGGTGCTAGATGTTCATAAACATTATTCATAGTGGCTAGAACTTCTAATCTCGGAACATTTTGATATGTTCTTAGAAATGACCCAAATTCCATTTAAATACCCTTTATAATTAAAATGTTCAAAAAATCTTGCTTTAAAATTAACAGCAAGAAAAAATATAAGTTCATAAATTCTGCTACATAGTAACATTCACAGATATAAGTCAATCCAGACATTTGAGGTATTTTAAGAAAGATGCCAATATTCAGAGACAAACATCTGCATATTTAAACGTGAAAGTGTTATTCTATTGGGTTATTATGAGAAATACAATTTCCTTAGTTTCTGACCAAGAGAACATTCTTGTAAGTTTCATTCCAAATAGAAATTTCCCTTGATGCTACATCAACTGTCATCCTTTAATCTAAGAGAACATCAAATCATAATTTCTATGTCCTAAAATGTAGACAATCTTTCCATATTGCAAAAATATCAAAATATAATGGAAATTTTAAGTTGTTTAGTTTCCTATGCTTATATTGTTTTCAAAGTAAGTGATCAGAGGAAATATCTTCTTATGTTTTGTCCAGATTATCATTCCATCAGGGTAGCTCTAAAGCAACTAAAATCAGAGGAAAATACCAAGTTCAACAACATCAAAAAGCATTTATTGTTAGTATTGTCATCAACCTGCCTATTACAATGACTATTCCATTGATACTTTTTTATGGCAAAACCATTTAGCATTATGATAAATGGGATTTTTACTAGTTATAGAAATTGCAAGATAAAATTTGGAAGTGAGTTTTTCTAATTATCTTTGGTAGTTTCTGTTACAGCAATTTTGTTCATCAAATGATGGCTGCCACACTGACATGAAAGTATGTATATCTTATAAAGAGATTCTGCACTTTCCTGTACAATTCCTTCTTCTAATAGTGTCCTTCCCTATTGGTCCACTTGACAAAACCTATTCAACTTTTAAGAAGATCCAGCTCCTTTATCTGCCTATGCTGTTAAGTCCTCTGTCTCACTGGGATTCCCACAGACCTTTGTTCTCTGTTTTGGGGGAGCTCTGCTTATGTTGTACCAAACTTCTCTGTCTTCCAGTCTGTGTTACTAGACTATGAGCTTCCTAAGGGCAGGGATTATACCTTCTTTGCTACATAACCTCAAACCACACCTGACATATGACACAGTGCTCCAGGGAGATACAGTCACCTGCTGGGGAACTTTCTATTTGAATGTGCACTACACATTCAAGAATTTACTACTATATTTCCTTCTTATTGCCTTTAAGGTCTTTTTTGTTTGTTGGTTTGTTTTGTTTAGTTGGGATGGCAGTGCTGTTTCCCAGGGGGATTTGGAATACATTGAAAGCTCCTTCAAGACAGGAAATTTGCTTACTTTGTATCTTCTCAGAGCCCCCAATGCCAGCGCTTTCTGTAGTGAGTATTGAATGAGTCATTCATCTTTAAAGCAGGTGATAGTGTTAACTTAAAAAATAATACAGGCAGCTGGGCACAATGGCCCAGGCCTGTAATCCTAGCACTCATTCTAGGAGGCCGAAGTAGGTAGATTGCCTGAGCTCAAGGGTTCACGACCAGCCTGAGCAAGTGAGACCTCATCTCTATTAAAAATAGAAAAACTAGCTGGATATTGTGGCAAGCACCTGCAGTACCAGCTACTCAGAAAGCCCAACAGTTTGAGGTTGCTGTGAGCTATGACACCATGGCACCTTACCGGGGGCAACAAAGATATACTCTGTCTCAAAACAAACAAACAAACAAACAAACAAATAAACAAACAAACCCCCCCCCAAAAAAAAACTATCTGTCTGTCTATCTATCTATCTATCTAGGCTTGTTAATTATAAGGGTTATAATACAAAAAAGATACTCTTTAAGCATAAACTCACTGTCTGATGCTAGAAAAATAATTGAAGATTATTTAAACAGTCTTTCGTTCTAAATAAGACACAATTAAAACAAAAACAAACAGACACACTAACAATGAGGACATTCCCAGTCTCTCTGCTGTCTGCAAGGCATTCACTTACCGCATATACTCGAGTATAAGCCGACCCGAGTATAAGCCGACCCCCCTTTTTTTTTACCCTAAAACTGGGAAAACTAAGTGACTCGAGTATAAGCCGAGGTGGAAAATGCAGCAGCCTCTGGTAAATTTCAAAAATAAAAATATATACCCAAAACAATTACAATAATTGAGGAATCAATAGGTTAAAAGCTTTTCAATATCTTTTGCTAAAGAATAACTGGAAACTAGCAACAACAACTTTAAAACTGAGCTGAAGCACCGCCCCCTCAACCAGACGGCAGAAGACGACTGGAGACTACGTGCATTTGATTAGGTGCGCGCACACGGAATCAAATAACCTGTATGACCTGAGTATATACGGTATGTTCATTGATTTATTTCCTTATTCTTTTAGTGATAATTTATTGTCTTTAGGAGACTTATTGTACATACTCAGTACTAGTATGCATGTGGTTGTGGTGAAAGTACACATAGCGACGAAAGTACATACTAAAGAGATAAATGCAGATAATGGTAAAAATACAATTATAGAAAGTGCTGGTTGCTACTGGAGAAAGTGTAAGTGGACCCAAACTTGCTAGAGATGAGGGAGGATTCAGGGAGGTGGATGGGTCAAGGAAGAAATCTTTGAGGGAATCTCATTTAAGCCGAGTCCAGAAGTAGGAGGAGAAGTTGACAGTCGAAGGACTGAAGGAAGGGAAGAGAGGAAGTAATTGAACTTTTCCAGTAGAGGAAGTGGTGAGGCAAAGTTCTAAGAATGCAGTTATTACGTGGTCACAGAAACGGGGTGTGTGGGTGTGACAATGGAGGGTTCAGGAGATTTCAGGAGATACAAATTGAGAACAAATTGAAATAGCAAAGAAAAATAAATGGCATTCTTTAAGTTTTATTTCTTTTTAAATTAAGATGTATATTTTTAAAATTATATTAGGGAAATGGAAAAAAAAAATTCTTAGTGTTTGATCATAAAGGCTTGGACATTACTGTAATTATCCGAACTTTTATTTATATAGATTGCTAATAACTTATTTTCCAGGGGTTATGAAAGTTTGTGACTAATTAGTAGGATTGGCTCTCATGAATGAGAAGAGGTTAGTGGGTATGGTGAAAAGTTAATGACCGGGAGCTTGAACTTTCGGCTACCCACAATATACTCAATTTTCCAGACAAAAACCATGTCTTAGATTTGCTGTTACTAAAAAGAACAACAACAAGAACAAAAAGGATAGTTCACCAAGCTCTGGGCAAGTGGCATGAGGAATTGACCCCACTAGCGGGATTGTACAGTTGGGTTCAGAAAATTGGAGCTCTTGGTGTAAACACCTGTTCCTAGCTGTTCTATGTAGATCACGTAGGTGATAAGCTACTGTCCTTTGCAATAGTGCAACTCGAAACCAGTGTGTATCAACAAAGTCTGAAGCAAGATACATCTCCATGGTGACCATAACTCCAATCTCAAGCCAGAAAATAGACATGAAATCTTGTGCAAAATTTTACTGAGGTGGTCTCTTGACATTCACAGGACTGGAAGCAGAGGCAGAGTAGGAGTCAAATGTCCTCACACACAGTTTTATCATACTGTTCTGTAGATTTGGAGACAGCGTCTCTACACAGATCATTTCCTTTACTTTATTCTGCCTTTATTCAAAGATAGTTGTCTGCATGAAAAGCATGGTCTCAGCATTACAGGAAAGAGGTTCCCTACTGACAAATGTGTCCTCATGATTTTGACGTTCTATGTGATCGCAAGTTGATTGCAACTGATTCTGTAAGATTCATAGGCATTTTCACGCATTTTCTTGTCAGTGTTATTTTTAGAACATTGCAGGTAAGAAATAGATACCACATTTTCGCCTGTTGATATCTGCCTGTATATTGTTTTCATACATAATAAACTTTATGCTTAAAATACCAGGAAAGCAGTTTGTGGTGTATCGCCATGTTGCATTAAGGTATTCCCTTGGTTGATGGAATAATATAAAAATAATCAATATAGGATTGATATTTGCAAGAGAAAAGTTACACAGAACCTTATGGGGAAATGATTAAAGAGTTAGAGAGCTATGTTGCTGATTATAAATAGCCTTCTGAGAAAGTCTACTTTTTTTCCCCTTACCTTTTGGCAATGCAAACAAACCAAAAATTTGTGAAAAAATTTTTCACTTTGAATTAGTTATACGCAGGCATAAAGAGACTCACAATTATAAAAACGATCATTGTTTTAAATATTTCTTATATTAATAGAAAATGGCAAATCTTGTTTTAACGAATAGCTTCTAAGGTCAAAAAATATGAGTTCTTATACATTTATAAAAACCAGTCATTCATTACTTGAAATCTGAAAGTGCTGGTCAAACATCTGAATGCAACAAATAAAGATAATTAACAACCTTTATATTAACAGTATTTCAAGCACACAATTTTATTTCTTTTCTTTACATACACATCGATATAAAATGTATTCAATATCAATGATTTATTTTGCCAACAACTGTTAGAGGATAAAGAAAGGACGATATGATCAACTTAATTCTGAGAGAAAGAGGAGGAAGAGAAATCACTGTCAAATATTTTTCATGAGTAGAATTTCTCTCTTTTATTTACATTCAGTTTGCGCTTGATTCCTCATTAACATATGCCCTTATTCATCTTTTCATTAGTAGGGAATCATAGCAACCTAGAAAGAGACAGACAGACATTGTAAGCATTCTTACACAATAGGTTGGAGGACAGAGTTGTCTTGTTTGTATAACTTTAGCCTTTTTGATATTACTGAGGAGTAATTGAGCACCCTTACAGAGATCATGCCTGAATTAATGATGTTGGGATGATGAATGAGCAATTCAACTAAAGCTTCCTTTGGACAGGCAAACAGCCTTAGGGGTGTGTGAACTACTCTCCAGGCAGCTGGGGAATAGGTCAAGTCAATGCCATTCTTTGCCTGAAAGTACTTTCTGTTCTAGGCATGGGGTCCTTTCAAGGCAGCAAAAAGCATCACACAAATGACTCAGCCTCATGCACAGGTGCTGGTTGGATTCAGTCCTTGGACCTGGGATCGTAGCCTATTCAGATTATCTGTGAGATGTTAAAGAATTCCTGCCCAGAATGGAAAACAAAGCAAGCATTCTTTCCTTTTTTTTTTTTTTATTTTTTCTTTTTAAAAAATTTCAGATGGTTTTCCATGATCCCTTTAAAGTATAAATTCTCTATTTTCCTAAAATTCATAGTTAAATTACTGCCTTAGACTACTGACTAATTAACTGTTTCATTTCTCTTTGTGACATTACCAAACTATCCTGTTTAAGATTTACTGTCACTCCACTTATAAAAATGGTGATTAAAGAGATAATCTAACTCCCAGGGCTATTTCCAGAATTAAAGAGATAACACATGAAAAGTTATGGCAAAATCTTTGGGATATAGAAAGGCAGTCATCTGCCAAATACATGAATCAGAGATTTAGCTCTCCTGAGTATTTTGTTTTCATTCTCAACTGATTCCGGTAGATAAATTATTAAAGCTAAAAATGTAAAATCTTAACTAAAATGTCTGTATGAAAAACTAGAACACCGTTTAAGGAGTTTTAGACCAAGGATTTTACGGTCTATGCCAGCAGTTTCCTAATTCTATTTTATGAGCCCTGGTTTAGATCAGTGAAGGATGTACATCTTCCCAAAAGGGCAGCAGAACTTGAGGAAGTCAGAGGCAAAGTAATAGATCTGATTCTTTAACAACAGGTAACTCACTTTTGAAACTTTGTCCTTGTGGAGTTAATTAGATTGCCCTGGTTTCCTCTCTCCTTTTGAGTTCATAAAGAGAATTAATGATCGCAAATTGAACAAGTACTTCCAGAGTCTTTCATGGTGATGGATAATCATTTAGTGGATGGAACCACGTGTTTGACCATTTGTAAACTCATGGCCTGATTTAGAAATCGGTAGGATGAAAAAACAAATTAAATGCTCTGTTGAGATAAAATTTGGAATGTGTTTGGTATATTAAAGGATTATTTTTCACTCTTGTTATTTTTCCATCACAGGTACTTTAATACATTCAAACTTATGCCAAATTGACCCTTCATCAAATTACTAAAGGGCCACAAGATGGGAATTGTGGTAGGGGAAAAAAAAAAATATATATATATATATATATACATTTATAAAATGTATATATATTTATATATACATTTTATATATAATATATATATTATATATATATGTTTATATATATATACATATATATATATGACTACTCAGGATTCATATGGTGATGGTCATAAAGATTCTTAGCTGTCCTTACTGCTGCCATAACTAACATCACCCTTGTGAAACTCAAGGATAGTTTTTTGAAGTATCTTCAAGGCTCTGAATTGCAGTGGATCAGCTGGCCCACCCAGACCAGTGGCTCATACCAAAGACCTGACTCAACTTGCAACCCTTGCCTAAGAACGGATTTAGAAAAAAAGACAATTTCTGCACCCCTATGGTTTTATCCTAAACTTGAGCAGTGAGAAGGCCCAGGTGCCTATCTGTCAGCCCACAAAACTATCTTTAAAATTCTTTCTCCCAAATTCTTGGGAGTCAAATCTGAGAACTTCCTCCCACCGCCTCACAAGGCACCTGCTATATTAAACTCTTTCTCTGCTGTAATCCCTGCTTTTTCGGTGTCCCAGCTTCCTCTTGAGCAGGGACAATGAACTTCATAAGGTTGTAACAATACAGCAACAAGAAAAGCATGATCTGAAGTCTCTATTCCAAAATTATTTTGAAAAAATATACAGCCAGAATTGTAATTTTGAGGTAGGAGTAATCCTTTAACTACTATTATTAAATAAGCTTACTCCTTCCTAAAATTCAACAGTATCAGAACATCCAGAACAACTTTTAATGTTCTCTTAATAGTGGCTGGTGTCTTCACAACAAAGTGAAATTTAATGTCATCTATAAATATTTTATTGTCATAAGAAAGTAAGACCATAATTTTAGTCACCATCATTCTAAGATCTAGCCCAATGTTATCCAAATTGAAAGAACTAATAATATACATATTAATCAAAGTATCACAAACTTATATTGTAAGGAACTTGTACAAAGAAATCTTATTTCCACATGCTATTAGCCTGAATGTGCTATGAGTAAAAATTCTTTATTTTTATAAATTTGTTTTAAATCTGTAAACTTTTGTTTCAATTAGCTATTAAGTCACTGCCAAGCTTTACTGTAGTCAAGAAACTATACACCTTGGGGAAAATATTCTGGTATTTTACCAAGTATTGAGATGCAACAAATACTCTTAATAATTCTCAAGAATAGGTTACTTTTAAATTTTCTTCTCATAATATTCTCCATTCTTGAGTATAACGTGTTGAGAGATAACTTCATTCTAAGATTACTTTGGAGTGGGTAGGGTGGCATCTGAATGTAATTAAATCAACTTTATTTCCTATAATAGGAATACAGTTAAAATATAAAGGCAAAAAAAAGGATAATTGATAAAATCTTTAAGCATTCTGAAAATAGTTTTTCTTGGTGATCTCTGACAAGATGTTACTAAAATTTCAACTGTCAACAAAGAACTAGTCAATAAAATGATTGTAACATTAGCCAGATGTTTACTAATGTTTAAGTCACTATGTTAGTAACTTTTAAAATTCATTTAACAAACATTATGAGAAGCATAGTATGTTGTTAAATATATAACAGAGACACATGAAGTGACTTACAGGTTTAGAGAACACTATAATATCAAATTAAAACTCAAAAAATTATGCAAACTAATCAATAATTCAAATCAAAATCAAAGTAATTAGTAATGACATAGGAGTTCAGAGAAAGAATTAAGAAATTTCTGAAGCAAAACAAAGTGAAGATGTGCCAGATAAGCAAGAATTTGAGAGAATGTGCATAATTTGTACAGTGAGAGGAAGAACTTCCTGAAAATGTGAATAACATAAATAGAAGCCTGAGATCAAAAGTATGTTGTGTTTAAATGAGAGTCTGGAAACCATAATGGTCTCAGTGGAATATTTATAGTAGTGTGAAATGAGGTTAGGTAGAGGTTTGAAAGCCAAGCTGAGGTTTTGGAATTTATACATGAGCACTAAGAAATTATAAGAATTTTTAGAAAAAAACCCTACCCTGCTGATGCTAGTGGAAATTGGTTCAATATTTCAGAACATTTTCATATCCTTTGACTCAAAATTGCCACTTCTAGGAATTCACCCTAGGAAAAAAAGATGAGAGGTGATTTAAAAAGGAGTTTTCTATGGCATTCAGAATATTGGGAAATTGAGTTTCAACTTGATCTCCAATAATAGGAATACAGTTAAATAAAGATGGTTCTTAGAACATGAAACAATCATTAAACCTCTTATTTTATTTTATTGTAATTAATTAATTAATTAATTTATGTATTTAGGCAGGATCATACCTAACCGTATATAGCCTTTGGTAGAGTGCTATGGTGTCACAGCTCACAGCAACCTCTAACTCTTGGGCTTAAGAGATTCTCTTGCCTCAGCCTCCCAAGTAGCTGGAACTACAGGCACCCGCCACAACACCTGGCTATTTTTTGTTGCTATTGTCATTGTTGTTTAGCTGTCCTGGGCCAGGTTCAAACCTGCCAGCTTCAGTGTATGTGGTTGGTTCCTTAACCACTGAGCAATGGGTATTTAAACTTCTTATTTTAGAAAACTACTTATGACACAAAAATGTAATACCCTTTAGCAGATTAGGTTAAGAGCAGATACTGATAGTATTAAAAATACACAAGAATATTAACTGTGGTTATCAATACACGAGAGATATTTTGGTGATTCTTTTATTCTTTTTCTGTATTTATACATTTTGCACATAGAGTATATACAATTTTGTAGCAGGTTTTTTTACATCAATCAATCAATCAATAACTTGAGGCAAGATATTATCATAAAGATTTTCATATTTTGGAAAGACCAATACTTGAACGTAAAAGTACAAAGGTGAGATGTCGGGAGGCAGGATCATACCTAACTGTACAAATGTAAGAAGACACTGGAATGAAAGAAATGGGGAGATGAGGGGCGGTGCCTGTGGCTCAGTGAGTAGGGTGCTGGCCCCATATACCAAGGGTGGCAGGTTCGAAACCAACCCCGGCCAAACTGCAACAAAAAAAATGCTGGGCATTGTGGCAGGTGCCTGTAGTCCCAGCTACTCAGGAGGCTGAGGCAAGAGAATCACTTAAGCCCAAAAGTTTGAGGTTGCTGTGAGCTTTGACACCATAGCACTCTACCAAAGGCGACAAATTGAAACTCTGTCTTCATAAAAAAAAAAAAAAAAAGAAAGAAAGAAAGAAACGGGGAGGTGAAGGAGACATGGTCTTGGATGAATATAGATATAGGTGAGAGGGAGAAATATCACCAAAATCTCAGTCCTACATAACTGATTACATTAGAAAATCAGTCCTGTGAGTGATACAAACAATAATGATTTTAGTATTCTGTTATTTAGGATAATGAAAGCTGCCCCATATCCAGGGATAGAGCTTAAAAGAAGCTAAAATGTACCTTTAAGGACCATCACGTATTATGTTAAACTTTTAGAGATGATCAGTTTCATAAACAAACAAACAAACAAAAAAGTGAAATGCAGAAAATACAGATGCTCAACACCAGACCTTGAAGAATAATTAAAGTCCAGAAATGGAGGAAGATAAAGGTGCAGGTGAAGTTTACTAAGTGTAGAGTATAAGGGTTTTAACACAATAATGAAGAAAATGCCATGAAGGCTATGTTAAGCAGTTCAGTGAAAATATTTCAGACTATATGCAACCAGCACATTGTACCTCATGATTGCATTATTATATACAGCTATCATTTAATTAAAAAAAAAAAAAAAGAGAGAGAGCAAATAACCCAAAGGAAAGTAGTAATGAGGATGTGGTGGGAGAAAAGAGTAATTTCCAAAGTCATTGGAAAGCTGGAGAAGGAAGGAAACATTTCAGGGTGTCAATCCTTAGTGTAAAATATTGTAATGAAAAAAATGTGTTGCAAAAATAAGTCATTGAAATAGGCCATTAATAAGGGAATTGATGTGGGAGACGCTTGTATACTTCCTTGGTAATTGCAGATCTCAAGTTGGATTATAATCAACTGTTTAAATTTTGAGTCCACCCTGGACAAGCCATGAATGTTTGGAAATTCTTTCACTACCTACTTTACGGTGCATGTTCATGATGGCATCAATGGAGAAACTGCTTGAAGCTTTCACTATTTTTTTTTTTTTTCATTCAAATAATATGGCTATCATCAAAAATTTCACAACTTTCCAATCTTCAGTTCCATGGGATATTACTAGCATGAGAGTTGCATACACAAAGTGTTTTGAAATAATTCATTTAGGGAAACTGTGAGTAATAATGCAAAATTAAGAGGATGTATTCAAAGAAAGACTTCATGTAATTGTTATTTTTATATTCACTGTGAATTTGCAACAGTGGGCTTTAGAACAAAGAGATTCCAAAATTCATTGAGCATAAATTCATTTTTCCTGGAGCATCTCTCAGACTAGTTTTCTGTGGACTGAACAATGGGAAATCATGACAGACGACTATTTTGAGAAGTAAGGCTTTCCTCCGTAATCCCCTGCTCTGTACCTTCGGTTTTGACCTCTTTATGTTCAGATCAATATTAATTCTAATTTTTGTTATAGGATGTGTTCTTTTCACAATTTTTTATTTGGAATCACTTAGCCTAATGTTTTTCAGAGGGTCACTGCAGCCAGCATAAGAACAAATAGACGCTCACCTTTTCTTCAAAAACAATACATGATTTTGATTTTTGACTACATTTAACATTTCAATGTTTTACTTTTAGAAGAGCTATCATTCACTATAGCAAATATTTTAATTATATAATCTGAGAAAAAATATTTTAAAACTAAGACATTAACTTCAAATTTAATATTTCCTTTCCCTTTATCCCACAGATATGGTTTATTTTTCAGCCATGTACCTAAACTGGATTACCCTTTTTCTCTTTCTCTACTTACTGATTTTTACTTACTAAGCACCATTTCATCAAGAAGACTTCTATGATTTCTAAGATGAATATTCCCAGATACTCTGTGCCTGCTATCACTAAATAATTTACCACTCTGGATTATAGTTTTTGACCCTGGATGTGTTTTGAATCACTAAATGCATAACATCTAGCATCTAGTTATTGCTTATTAATTGGTAAATGGATGAATGAATAATTGAATGAGCTTTTTAAATACATTTATGAATTTGAAAACTTAATATAAGGAATTTGACTTTAAGAGGTTACATCAAGCTGAAATGACTCAGAAATACAATATAAATTCTTTACTTGATCAATTACTCTGGGAATTTTTTCTCCATGAAGTACTATTCCAGCATATAAGGATTTCCATTTAAAGCTGTAACTTACCAATATGAAACAATAAATGTTTCCCAGTACCTCATCTCATTTCTTTCTTTTTTCCCCCATCATTACTTTCCTTTCCTTCATCCTCGAAAGTGAACAGATGGGCTGTTCCAAAGTTTTTACAAATCTACTTGCTGAACATTCTTACAGACTAAGCAACAATTGAAAATGAAATCCAACAGTTGTTTTACTGCTCTCCCATCAACTGGAGCAATAAAGCGATTCCACGAGAGAATTGTTGCCACTAGGAAATGTGGTAGTACCATCTCCCATTCCCTTTTACTTTCATAAGTGATAATACATAATTTCTTCTTATTTTTCCTTCTCTTCCTTATCTTCTGCATGTAACAATGATTTCAAATACTTTTAGCTGAAGAAACTTTCTTTGCAAATTATCTCATGTATAGTTCTAGTTTCAGAAGAGTAGAATCCCTCTGCAGGGTAGGAGGGGATGTAGAGGCGGTTCACTCCTGATGCCCTGTGCCTCACTAGTGATATCTGAAATGTATTCAGGGAACACAGTTGCATAACCACTGGGCTGAAAGTTTCGCCATTCCCTAAGGAATATCTGACTTTCTAGCTGACATTTAAATCCAAAGTCTGCCTTTCCATGGCCAAACTTGATAGGCTTCCCAGTTGTGGACAATATCTCAATACCAACAACCAAAATATATAATTTTTAGAGTCATTTTATACAATGAAAACATGGCTTCACCCTATGGTTTGTTTGTTTTACAGAAGATCTATCAACTGTGTGTGTGTGTGGGGCGTGGGTTCCTGAAAACAACTCCATAGATTTAGAACAAAAATAATAGAGGTCTAGATAATTTAGAGGATTACTACAAATGAGACATAAAGAAATATACCTCTAGGCCAGGAATCTGAATCCTTGCCAGAACAATAATAACCAAAACTGTCAGCCTCTGACAGCTTTCTATAGATGGTAGACAACGTGGTAGAACTTTCTATCTAGTTCACATTATGCAGGTGTCCACATTAAAAAAAAATCATAATTGGCACTAATTAAGACCACTCTTGGCAGCTTCAGCATAAAGGCCAGACATTGAGTGGGCAGGAAGATCAGCTTGGCCTCTCAGCCCTGGAGTTCCCGGCAGGTCACTGCTGAATTGCATTAACAAAGCTAAGTTATTCTTATTCTTCTAATTTTGTAGAAAGAGAAACAAATTTTCTGCTGCAAGCAAAATAAGCAATTCCAGTAAATCTATAACCATACATTTATCACATCCACTGAAAGGCCAGTATCAGGACCATCTGGGATAACATAGAGGGCTGCAAGTTTAATGTATCCTGTGTGTCCCCTGTGAGAAAGCAAAGAAACAGGCTCATGGACACAGGTCTGCACAGTTAACATCATGATTCGTCATCAAGTCTGTGATGGGCCTGTGCACTGGATGACCATGCGTTTTGCAATTAAGACTTGTTGCAAATGCCTTTATTATGGCCTTGGTGTTTCAATGTGATACATGAGTAATATTTGCTACCAGATCTATCTGTGATTTTCATTTTGTTTGCACATGAAAATAAGTTGATGATTAAACTTTATTGTCTTGGGATTCCCATCCTAAATAGTATGTTTGTATTTTTTTAGTGATGATACGATTGTCTGCATAAAACACGCTCTTTGGTTGGAGAGAGTAAGGGTGTGTCTATGTAGGCCAATCAATGTGGAAAAGGAGCTTGAGGTTGGTTTTCGATAAACGTATTTTCAAATTCTTCAGTTTTACAGACCCACAATCAATTTTACATTCAGATGTAGGCCTGGGTTGGGGGGTGGGGGGAAAATAAAGCTCTGAAGTGGGGTACCTAATCATATGAAGGTTTGCAATTTTGTTAGGAATAATAGAGAGGCAATGTTGGGAGAACTGTGGGGTTAATGAACACGGATGTGGCTTTCATGTGCAAATTTCTTTTGATTAGATGAAACAACAATTCCCAGAGTTGGGACTGGTGTCCACACACTCGGGCCTGCATCTGCATGTAAATGGCTTCATTAGAGGCCAGATCTGTGTGCACAGATGAACTGTGTAGGGCACTCAAAGGGTCTCTGCTGCATGAGCCACTTTCTCGCTGTGATTCTTCCCAGTTCAGAAAATGGGTGGTATATTTCTCCTTGTGGCTAGAGCTGTTGAATAAAGAGATAGTCTGAGAACAAAAAAGGGTGAGGATGCTGGACTGTTTAGCCTGTTTTCCTTATTCTTATAGCCTGCCAATTGGAAAAATATCCCTTTTTATTTCCAAGTAATATTAAACTTCCTCAACTTTACCTTGCGATTATCCAGGTTAGTGTTTTTGTATTTTACCATGTATTAAATGCTGACGGTAGAACAGCCCTTGTGACAGTCAAGGGCATCACTGAATTTACAAAGCACTTGACTGTCTGCTCCTTCTACCTATGTTGAACAGGACCTCTATAACTCCTGGCTTTCTTATGATTCAGAGCTTACTACCAAGGAGAACAGTTTTTTTGGAAGCTAGAAAGAGAAAAATGTGTGTTTAATATTTGCTAATGACATCTTAAAGTTCTGTTGTTTAACTTCTATATTTAGGTCTAAATTAATTTTTTTGTGTGTGTGTGGGTGTGTGCTGTGAAGTAAGAGTTCAGTGTTTTTTTTTTTTTCTATTTCTGAATATTGAGCTATTCTAACACTATTTATTTTTTACAATTTTATTGCCTTAAAAACTTATTAAAAGTCAAGTGAACATATTTATTGGCTTATCTTTGGGGATTTCCTATATTCTGTTGATCAATATGTCTTCTTTAAGCTGGGACCACATTGTCTTATTTATTGTACCTTTAGAGTAATCAACATATTAAGAGTCAAACTTTTTTCAGGAATGATTTATAGTTTTCAGTGTACATATCTTATAAAAACTTTCCTAATTTCTCATAAGTATATTGTTTTAGATGTGTTTATCAGAATTTTTCAAAATTATATTTTTATTAAATCATAACTGTGTACATTAATGCATTTATTGGGTACAATGTGCTGATTTTATATACTATTTGGAATGTTTACATCAAACTGATTAACATTGCCTTCACCTCATTAATTATCTGTTATGTTAAGACATTTATACTCTACTTTGAAGATATTTGATAGGTACCCTTGCAACATGCACAATAGGTGAGTTCCCCTTCCCTCTCACCTCCCCTCCCTCTCCTTTTCTCTCCTTCTTTCTGGGCTATAGTTGTGTTTTATCATTTGTATGAAAGTGTGGGTGATTATATATTGGCTTCATAATAGTACTGAGTACATTGGATACTTTTTCTTCCATTCTTGAGATACTTTACTATGAAGAGTATGTTCCAGCTCCATCCATGTAAACATAAAAGATGTAAAGTCTCCATCTTTTGTTATGGCTGCATAATATTCCATGGTATACATATACCACAATTTGGGGAAAACTTTTCCACCTTGGGAGGGAATGCAAGCTAATATGTTCCTTTCGGAAAGAAGTTTGGAAAACACTTAGGAACTAAAAGTAGATCTGCCGTTTGATCCTGCAATTCCTCTACTAGGTATATATCTAGATGACTAAAAATAATTTTACAACAAATATATTTGCACCAGAACGTTTATTGCAGCCCAATTCATAATTGTTAAGTCATGGAAGCAGCCCAAGTGCCCATCAATCCTTGAATGTTTTATATGCTGTTTTAATTTTATTGTTTTGATTTTTATTTTATCTAAGATATAGAAATATAAATTTTTTGTGTATATTGATCTGGCTAAACTCACCTATTAGTTTGTGAAAGATATTTTGCTCTTACAACAACATTAAAATTATGAAATAAAGCCCTGGTTGTAATGCCCTTTTTTATACATTGGTGGTTTAGCTTTGCTGATATTTTGTGAAGGCTTTTTGTGTTTATGTTCGTGAGGGTATTAGTGGGCAGTTTTATTTGCTTATAATGTCTTTAACTAATTTTGGTATCAACATATGATTCTGATATAGAATTTATTTAGGGATTTTTCTATCTTTTTCAGTTTTCTGATGAATTTTTCAAAAAACTGGCATTCTTTCTTCTTTAAATGTTTTATGAAATTCATTAATAAGGACATCTGGTCCTTGTTTGTTTGTTCATTTATTTATGTATTTATTGCAGTTTTTGGCCGTGGCCAGATTTGAACCTGGCATCTCCGGCATATGGGACTGGTGCCCTACTCCTTTGAGCCACAGACACCGCCCCCTTATATTTTTTATGAGAAAGTTTTTAACAGAATTGAATTTGTTAATAGGTATAGAAATACATAGGTTTTCATTTTCTGAATTAGTTCAGGTAATAAGTCTTGTAAGGAGTTAATCCATTTCATCCAAGTTTTCAAAATTATCAACACATAATTTTACATATCCTTCTTTTATTATGTTTTTGAAAAAATATTTTACAACCTATCTTTTATTCCCAATATTTCTCATTTTATCTTCTTTCTCTCTCTTGATAAATGTAGCAAGAGATTTTCCAATTTTATTGGTTTTGCAAGATTTCATTAATGCATTTCTCCATTGTTTGTTCATTTTCTGTTTTATTTGATTCCTCTAATATCTTTAGCATTTTCTAACTATGTTCACAATGGGTTCAATTTTCCCTTCCTTTCTAGTTTGCATGAAAACTTAGATTATTGACTCTGGAGACCTTTTTTCTAATTTTTAAGCATTTAAAATTAAATGAAAAGTTTTCTATACATTGCTTTAGCATCATCCCATGCTTTTGACATATTTGAATTTTCATTTTTATTACATACAAAGTATTTTCCAATTACATTTGCATTTCCTTCTTTGAATCATGGATATTTAAATTTGTGCTTTTAATATTTAGATTTGTGTTTTTTTAATTTAATTTAAATTTAATATTTAGATTTGTATTTTTAAATTTAATTTAAATTTAATATTTAAATTTGTGTTTTTAATATTTCCAAATATTTACAGCTTTTAAAATAGTTTTCTATTGACATATAATTTATTTTCAATTTGATTGAAAATATACTTTTATGACTTCAATTTTTTAATAGTTATTGGCACATTTTTGTGGTCAACCCTATAGGCTATCTTGCAATGAATGTGTACCCTGATGATGATTGTGGAATATTCTGTGTCAATTAGTTCAAGTTGGTTGATAGTGCTATTCAGTTCCTCTATGTCATTATTATTTTTTTTTTCAAAAGTATCTGAAGACTTTTTGCTGAGTGCTTACATACTTATAAGGTCTGATAATTAAGTTCCTAAACTCGCCACTGTCGACTAACATTGACAGCACCATACAAACAATTTGGCAAGGTATCATAACCTTAGTATGTCAGTGTCTCACAGTTGTGATTTCAGTGTGTGGCAATGCTTTGGAGAATAGTGTTCCTTATTGTTTTGGCATGTTTTTGTATGCAGTTGTTGAGATTGTTGAAGCTTTAGTTAGAGCAATGAACAAACATTAGATTTCTTCTTAAATTTGGCAAGAATAGAAGATAAACCAGAGACATGTTTGTCAAAGTTTATGGGGATCATGTCATGAAGAAAATAGCAATGTACACGTAGACTAAACATTTTCTGAGGGAAGAGAAAGTGTCACTGATGAAGAGAGATCAGGGTAGCCAGTAATGAACAGAACTAACTAAAAAATTTCAAAAATTCTTTGAATTGTGCATCAAAATCATTGGCTGACTGTGAAAAGCAGAACAGACCACCTAAATATCAATAGGGAAATGTTTATGAAAATCTTCAACTGAAAAATCTTGGCAAGCAATTCATGGCTCTTGCATTATGGCAAGGCACCAGCTCACATGGCACTGCCTGTAAGGGAGTTTTTAGCCAGTAAACAAATAACCATTATTGGAATACCCTCTCTGCTCATCTGACCTAGCCCACAATGACTTTTTTCTTTCCCCAAAGATAAAGGTAATATTGAAAGGAAGACATTTTGATGACATTCAAGACATCAAGGGTAATATGACAATAGATCTGATGGCCATTCCAGAAAAAAAGTTCTGAAATTGCTTTGAAGGGTGGACTAGGTGCTGGCATCAGTGCTTAGCTTCCCAAGGGGAGTACTTTAAAGGTGACTGTAGTGATATTCAGCAATGGGGTATGTAGCATTTTTTCTAAGACCAGTTGGTAAACTTAACTGTCAGATTTCATATATTTCTTAGGCTCTTTTAATGAGTTGACTCTTCAATCTTTATGTGTTACCCTACTTCATACCTTGTAATTACCAATTGTTTTGAAGTCTGATAGTCACACAACCTCTCCAACTTTATTATGACTAATGTTTCCAAGTCCTATAATTTTCAATATTTTATCATTGAATTAAAAAATGAGTTTCTCATAGAAAACAAATAGGTCTTGTTTTTTCATCCAGACTCTCATCTAATTGAACTGCTCAGATTATTTACATTTAATATAATTATCAAATTTGTTTGGATTCATATCTACCATCATGCTAATTTTAAAACTAATTTCCCTCCGTTCTTTTATCTTTTTTTCTTAATTGAGGAAATTTTTATTATTCTATTCTAACTCACTGACTGGTTTATTTAATGTACCTCTTTGCTTTATGTTTTTAGAAGTTGCCCTACATTTTACAATATGCATCTTTAATTTGTCACAGTCTAAATAATACTATACCACTTTAAACATAAGAATAGCTTTCTTTTTAATTCACTCAAGTGAACTAATAATCACGTAAGAAAAGTTTAGTGTAAGTTGGCATATTACGTTTTGTACGACAGATTCAGACTATATCTGATTTGAAACTCACATCTCAGCCAATTGATGCAGGCCTTTTTTTTTTTTTTTTTTTTTTTTTTTTTTTTACAAAAAACCAAATTTTGTTAAAATAAATATTTATTTTTTGGCAAACAGTGTATTTTTATAATAAATATAGT
>CAUYPK010100116.1:0-15190 GCA_963574355.1 Loris lydekkerianus | reverse complement strand
AATGACTCTTACATGAGAATTGTATTGAATGCTTCTCTGTGTAATCAGACATTACATGAAATTAGAAACGGTAGGGGGGCAAAATCAATCAGCCGTGGCAGAGGGATGGAGATAATAAGGACTCATTTGACTGGGTTGCTTTGGAAAATTAATAACAACAGAGGTAATTACTAACCTGGGAGAGCCAGACTCTTGATCATTCTTTCATACTTTTCAACATGAAGTATGCTGAAGCTCATCACTTTAAGCCACATGCTGTCTGCTGCCGCCAACAAGTGACTGGCTCAGGTGGCTCAAAAATCGCATCCCCTGGATCAGTGGTTCTCAACTGGAGGTGATTTTATCCTCATTTAGCAACAGCAGGAGACATTCTGGGTTGTCTGAACTTAGAGGGGGGATGGTTGCTGCTGGTGCTAGTGGGTAGGAAGTAGGGAGTAACTACATGTTCTGTGATGCACGGGACAGCTCCCCACAACACAGAATTATCCAGTCCCAATGTTAATAGTGCCAAGGTTAAACAACTCTGGTCCTAGGTCTTACATTATAAACTGCCTTGACACAGAGCTCAACAGGCAGGTCACAAGAGCACCAGAAAAGGAGCTGCGATGGTAGGCCCAAGATGAATGGCTCCGCTCCACTTCCTTTGGCTGAGGTCTCTATCCCACACAAAGGGCTCGGCAAATCCCTTCATTTTTCTTCTCGCTCTATCTGCTCTTCAGCGCAAGGGGCATCTATCATCACCACCTGTCTGCTGGCTGGAAGGCACTCCTGCGGGGAGAGACAGCTGAGAAATGGCCCCTCTGGACACCGCTGGCCAAAGGATGCCCAATTGGGAAATTTACCCCAGCTCCTTCCTTCCAGTTCCAAGCTCCTGGTTGTTTAAGTGACTTAGCCTCTACAATTGAAAATATGTATTCATCCAGGTGACAATGGTGTAGGTATGTAAGAAAGCATGAGATTGTTGAACGGATGTGCTAAAAACATCTGCTTTCACAAATATTGCTTCTTTATGCCTCAAAATAGTCCTACGAACAATTTACCTTATGTTGTGCAAGGCAGATGGTGACTGCTTTGTAGTACAATAAAAATAACACAGCAAGCTTCCTACCCACCAGGTCCACATGACCTTGAGGTAATGTGGGTTTTCTCTGCTACCTCAGCTCTATCTCTGTTAAACACTTGGTAACATTTCACTGTGCTAGATTTTTATTACAACAGGAAAAAGTCAAGTTGCAGTGGGAAAAATTGTCCAAATCATCTGCTTAGGAATCCTCACAAAGTAAAGAGAGTTTCATTTGTAATGAGGATGACTGCTGTCCTTTGCTCTCAGTCAGAGCTAGTCCTTAGGTCTAATCTACAGCACCTGGATGCCTGCAGCGTACCGCTCTGTGGACCTACTGTGGGTCTCTCTCAAAATGTCGAGATCTGTTCAATCCTTTCTCACCTTCAATGATATTGACATATTCTTTTGCAAAGGTAACAGTGTCACTATGTGGTTCTATATCTTTCATCCTGAGGGCACCCTGAAAAAGCAGAAAGGTATGTCTTGACTTATGGGAATCTCTGGTTCTGCAGCTGGTTCGGCAGGAGAGAATTTTAGAATAGCTCAAATCATGCCATTTGGATGGCTTAGACACTCTGAAACTAGTGAACTCAAGCAACTGTTGCTTACTTCACTTCATGTGATACAAGCCTTACATTGTATTTTCTAGAAGAGATGCCTATTTCATACATTTTTTTTCAGAGTCAGTATTGAAACACTGCCTGAATTCCCCAATCTGCACCCTTTCCCAGCTTTGCAAACATTACACAGTCATTCTGTTAGAAGCATAGGATTTCTGAGATGCTCAGTCCTCTCCTCCCATTTTACAGCTGAGCTAAATTTTAGCGTCTCGCTAAAGATTACTTCAGTAGATTTTTGGTTTTGAAGATACTTGCTGCCCCTGTTTGTGGAATGACTTAATTTCTTTACTCCTTTGTTATCAAGTTTGCCCATGTTGTTTGCTTTGGCCAGTGAAATATGAGAAGACATAATGTGTGTCATTTCAAGCAGAGACTTTAAGATCCATCAAGAGGTTCTGTCACGTTCCCTACCTCTTTCTATGTGATGAGCAGTTTCTGAGATAGGACTGTTTCTTCAACTGCAGTACCAAATCAAACAAGAGGGGAGGCAGAGCTGTGGCCAACTCCTACCAATGCAAATAAACAATAAACCTTTGCTGTTGTAAGCTGCCTGTTGTTGCTGCTGACTTGGGGTCATTTGTTACCGCAGCATCATATAGAGTATACTGACGATAGGGTTACCCAACAAATACATAACAAAGCTGCTTTAAGTCTTAGTGCTGATTCTCTGACCTGATTTTTTTCTACAACATACCACACTGAAGAAACCATATTTCAGCTATAATGAGGTACAGAGAGAATGATATCTAACACTTGAGCAGAGAGGACAGGGCTTTTAATATTTTCAGTTAGTTTGTATTCCAAAACCAATTAGAAAGGATTTAGGGATTACTTACACTATGGATCATGTGTATAGTAGAAATAATTAAGAGTACAATTCCTCAAGCAAAGCCTAGCCCAATGGTTCAGACTTTCCATAAACTTGTCTTTCATATTCTTCAGAAGGCATATCTCATCTTATGCAGCACCAAACATACTGTTGTGTTTAAAATCAAAGATAAAAACTAAATAAAACAAAAAGTTCTGAAATTTAGAAGGCATCAAACATAAAATAAGACAGAATGATAGAAAGGCAGAAAGGCAAAAGAAAAAAAATCCCATTCCAGACATTGCACATAATTGTAAATATCAATTAGGCATACAAATTTACTTCATTATTTCTAGTTAACGACTTTTCAAATAAGCTAAGAACATTCTGGTGATGTCTTTACTTAACATTGTAATGTCACAAACTGTCAAGAATAACGAACTCCACCAGGGTAAATGAAGATATGCTTGGATTTTCTTAATTGCCACCTTGCTAAAGCTGCAAGCTCATTGTTTAGTTGTGGGACAAATGGTCCTCAGCACTGTCAGGCAGGCGCAGGGGACACTGGGTTGCTACACAACCTACCCATCTCATTACTGTGTTACTGACAGCCCCGGCTGAGAAAGGAAACAAAACTTGTTTCAGAAAAGTAGTTGCAAGGGCCTGCGTGGCAGCTACTAACAGAATGAGGAGCTCTCCTTACTGTTAGAATGTTAGCTTTCCCGGGACCTGCTCATCCTCTCTGGGAGAAAGGGCTTGAGGGTAAAGATCTAACACTCTACACTGGACCACTAGCTCAGCACCCAGTACAGTGCTTGGGACAAGGGGTGTTCTCAGGAAATAGCTGGGTGGATAAAGGGGTGAATGAATAAATGAACGCACACCTCTGTCCTACCCATACCTTCTCAGCCCCTCTCTGTTTACTCCCCACTTGTTAGCAGACAGACATCAGGTTCTCATTTGACCCTCTGAGGCTAGGTCCCTCCCCTCCACACCTTCATTCCCTCTCTTGCCCTCAGTTCCATGTCCCACCAGTTCTGAACTCTTCTAAGGCACAAGCCTGCAGCTGAGTCAACTTTTAATCTTTCTTAGTGCTTCACAAAGCACATTGTTCTTAGTAGGTGTTCTACATATTTTAATTCAAAAAATAATGGTTTATATTCTTAATGTATTGTGTCTCAGAATATTTCCTCCTTAGAAGGGAAATGGGATGAGAATGAAAAAATGAATACATAACAAATTGCTGAAAGAGACTTCAGATACAAACATAGGGGAAATAATTCTTAGAATCTGACCTCATAAATAAATGGTTTCAACTCCTGGTTGGCAGACTGGCTGTATGTATGATATGCATTCTCAGTGGGAGTGATGTTGTTACCAGGAGGGTGGAAATTGGTTCACGGGGGAGGAGTGAACAAATTCTCAGGTATTACAAAGGGCCATGGTACATAAAGAGAAGCACAGTATATCTGTGGTACTAACATTTCATGGGGAGGGGTGGTGATTAGAAAAAATATCTAAATAGACTCCTTAGGGAAAGAGAGATGATAATGTACAAAAGGTTGGAAAACACTTGGTTATGAGGCTATTTTCCCAGCCCAAGAAAAAATGGGTATCTATGATATTGCATCTTTATTTATGTATTTCTGCATAGAGTAGAGGGATAAGATAGACAATATGGATGATTTTGCTAACGGGGTTTTTTGGAGAATCTTATACTTCACACTGATTATGAGATTTTACTTTCTCAGCAAATTAAACGTGAGATCATTCTATTGGTATCCATGTTTAAAAAAGTGCTCTGGTTATTAAAATCCCAAAGTCTGAGAATCACTATGTTGAATAATGAGCAACTGAATCCATATGTAAAATTAGCCCTGTCAAATGTTAAACGAAGTGACTAGTCTTAAGAACACAGGAGACAGATGCTTCAGTCCCAGAAAGAACTTGGGAACGAGGTTACTTTTCTGTAGGATCCAGCGCAGTGACTGAGTGAAATAGGTTCATAGTAACTGATCAGTGTCTGGGCAGTTTTCTGGATGTCTTATGTCCACCTACGCTCCATGCCGTGCTCTCTCCTCCAGCATTTCAGTGTGTTATATTATATTCTGTTTATTTTATATATTACTGCAAATTTTGCACTAGTTAGTGTGCATGTATTTGTAATTTATGTACATGGTGGTCTTAGCTATTTTATTATATTCTCTGTTTTTAAGCTCTGGGTTGCTCTGAGGATTTCTCTGCTGCGTTGTCTTCCCAGGTGTGCACCTATCAAGGTATACTCACCACTCTTCTAGAAATGGACACCCAGGTTGTCTCCAGCTCCGCAGTACCCCAGATATCTTGGCAATACACCTTCCCAGGAATGTCATCTTAAGGACCTGGGTCAGAGTTCCCTAGGTTGTGTCCTAGACAAGGACTTTCTTGCTTAATCCTGGAGATTCAAAAACCATTTTGAAAAATCTTTGCACCTCAGTTGTCATAATATGAGATTTCTTTTGCTTAATAATGTTTTATATTTCTGAGATATTCTACTTGATTTTGACATATTTTTATACACTATTGAATTCAGTTCATGTGTCTTTATACCTGTGCTCATAAATGAAATGTGTCGTAATTTTTATAAATTTTTCCTGACTTTCATCTTTTATCTATTTATGAAGTTAAGAATACACTAGATCCACAAAGTGAGCTAGATAGATTTTGCTCCCCACTTTTCATTGTTTTTTTTTTTTTTTTTTTTCTTAAACAACTTACATAAGTTAGAAATCAACATTTCCGGAGAGTATAGTGAAGGTGGGATTTCAGATGCAAGGTGAGGGGAAGTACTTCTTAGAACCTGACCGCATAAATAAGTGATTTCAAGGTCTGGTTCACAGACTGGTTCACATCTAGGTCTAGGATCATTTTAGAAGATAATCTTTGTCTACCACTTAAAAATAATTCTTTAAGACTATTTAAGACATCTTCCACCAATTTTCTCAGAATTTATCCATTGTGATTATTTTTACAAAAACAATAACATATAGATATTGATAATCTTTTGTATTTTTATGACAGCTATATCTATTATTTTTTGCATTATACAATTCTTAATAGTGTTTAGGAAAAATTCACTTGTTTTAAGTGTAAGTTCAATAATTTGTATTAAATTTACAGAGTTGTGCAACCATCATCCCAATCAACTGTTAGAAGGTCCCAACTCGGGGTGGGGGTGCTGTCTGTCCGCTCTCGGTCTCAAGCCCCGCCATGAGCAGCTGCTATTCCACTTTAGACATTTACATATACATTTTCATTCTATATTTTGTTTTCTTATTTGTATTAATATTTTCAAAGAATCAGCTTTAAATTTTGTGAATGTACTCTATTTTTTTTATTTCACAGATTTTGAAAGAGTTGTCAGTCTAATGGTGATGGCCGTGTTCTGCAACAGGAACAGGATTGATGACACAGGCCTGGACTGGCTTTGATCGTCATTTAGGCTTTGCCTCAGCAGTGCAGCGTCTGCTCTTTGTAGTCTACACTCTTTTAACATTCCTTTGGCAGGTTGCACCAAGTCTTGTTTTCCCCCAGATATTGGAGTTTCAGCTTCTATGAAGGCCAATGCTAAACTATTTGGCGGGACAAAGGATCCTAGTTTCTGGTCTAGCCATCTAAGCCCCCAAACTTACCTGGTATATCTAAATATAAATTTATGCCATTGTGAGTCACTGTGTGGAAAGAAAAGAAAAGAGAAAACTAAGTAATGGTCTTACTAATTTCTGCTTTCTCGGGAACAAGAAACATCACCTCTGAAGCAAAAAACCAGAGGACATTTAAAGGATTAGAGAAATTTGAAGTCTTGTTCTCTTACTTTTTTGGCAAACACGAGCCCATGACTGCCCACACTCCCCTGCACAGGCTAATTATGAATTGAGACTTATAGAAATTTCTCTAATCTTCTTTGTGATCTGTACCCATGTCAATCACTGGGAAAAGAGAGTAGCTAATATCAAGCACTTAAAATTTGCCAGGCGCCCTACAGAATTTTGTCTTTGTGTACCCAACAGTGGGAGTGTAGACATCTCTTCAACATCCTGGTTTTATTTTCTTTGGATATAATATAGCCAGAAGTAAAATTGGTGGATCATGTTGTAATCCCATTTTTAATATTTTTAGAAACCTCCATACTGTTTTCTACAATGCCTGGCCCTTTGAGGTTGGTACTGTTATTCAACTTCAGAAATGTGGCAACTGAGAAAATGAGATGACTTGCCCAGGCTCATTATATACCAGTCACTTACTAATCCCCTAGGGTCACAGATCGCATTAAGGTTAAGATCCACATCACTGCAAGTTTAACACTCTCTCCCCTGCACTGTGCCTAAAACGTTAGGCTAGAAGTGATCTTGGAGTTCATGAAATGAAGCATTCCCCAAGTGTCAGTCAGTCATTCAAATGCATTCAAATGCTATCACCATAAATTTTAACATATGCATGTAACACCTAAACTGGTATGACTTATTTTTATTTAAATTGATTCATAATTTTTTTAATAAAATGTATTTATATTTTTAAAAAAGCTTGTATCACTACCATAAATGAAAAGTTAGTATCATTTACCATTAACAAGAAGTATGTTATTCAACTATTTTCACAATAATCCTGTTACTGAACCACCCTGGGCTCAGTGGCTTCTAGCAAGATGTGTGTATTGTCGCCTGCACAGACTGACTTAGTCCAGATAACAGAGCTGGGCTTAGCTGGCCAGGCTCCAGGTTGCAGGTCTGCTGATATGTCTCATTCTAGAGCCTAGAACTAAGAAGCAGAGGCTGCCTTTGGCTTGAAACTGGCATGTCTACCCACATTCCATTGGTCAAAACAAGTCACCCAGCCAACCCCCATATCAATGGGTCAGGAAAGTTGCTTTGCTCATAGAAGTGGGAGAGGGAGTAGGGAGTGATCTTTGCTAAGCAATAATCTAATACCCCATGTGAAAAAGGGATGATCAACACAATGGAAATAAGACAAAAGTTGAAAATTTTAGTTAGCCACCCATGCCTGCAGAAACAGGGTTTCCAGAAAAAATTAGGATACTTAGTTAAAATTGAATTTCAGATAAACAACAAATGATTTTTGACCAGAAGTATGTCCAAATATTGCAGGACCTATACCCTAAAAATGACTTGTTGTTTATCTGCAATTAAAGTTTAACTGTAATTTAATTTGGTCAATCTAGCAACCCTGTATGAAAAGATTTTAAGTATAAGCCTGCTTTTGAAAATTTTTTCTATCAGTTTAATTTATTTTATTTTCATTATTTTAATTTCAGATTAAGATGAAGGTACAAATATGGTCAGGTTACACTGTTTGCATTTCTAAGGTAAAGTTCAATTTGTAGTTGAGCTACAAATTGAACTAGAGCTTCTATTACATAGCCTTACATTGTGTCCATTAGGTGAGAGCTTACCAACCTTCTCCCTCCTCCCCTGTCTTCTTTCTCTCCTCCTCCTCCCTTTAACTTGAATATAATTGTGCTTTTATCTTGTGTGGGTGTGTAGTTATTTATCTGTTTCTTTCATATTAGTATTGAGTACATTAGATACTTGCTTTTCCATTCCTATGATACTTTACTAAGAAGAATGTGCTTTAATTTCATCCAGGTAAATACAAATGTGTAAAGTTTCCATCTTTTTATGACTGAATAGTATTCCATGGTGTACATATACCATAGTTTATTAACCCATGATCCTGCTTTTCCTTATTTTTAAATTTTTAATAGAAAGATTAGAAAGTATTACAGATATTCTAGCATTTAATTGAGACTTTTTCCTCAATGTAGAAACTACAGAAAGATAATTGAATATAAGGGAGAAATTCATGATACAAGGATTTTTTATGATACATATCAATACCATTTATGAATATTTCTTATTTTTTAAGTCCGTGTCCATCATTACCTCAATATCATTTAGAGTTCTTTCCTTGTCTCTTGTAAATCACCACACGTTCATCTAAGATTGTCTTGCATACAAACAAAGGAAACTTTTTTCTGCAGATGAACTTTTCTCCTGCTTGTCCCACCTTCTGGTAACTTTTATCTCATAAAAGAAGAAGCCTAAGCTCAGGGACCATGTGAGACACTCATCCAACCCCACACGGACACCAGCTGAGATCTGTCTAAGCAGGATTGGCCCCGTGAAACTTTGAATTCTGTCCATTGAGAAAAATAGGAACAGTTGGATGCATTTTCTTTTTCCACATCAGGATATTTGTTTATAATTCCAGAAGGTTCTGAAAGTCAAGATTATCATTGTGATTTTAAGTTTAAAATGTGGAAAATGAGATAGTTCTCTGGTAACAGTCATAATTATCTTTTTATATGAGCTTTGCTCATCCTTAACCCTGCTATACACTACAGTTGTGTGAAGATAAATACTTTTCAACTTCCCCCAGATGCTTGAGATAAATGGCTAAATGCAGAATAGTTATTAATTAAAAGTCATGTACTGTGGGCATCTTTTTGATTGTTCTAAAACTGCTCATCACCTGCTCTGTCTACCGTGGTCCTTCTACAGACCTGTGGGATTGAGCTGCTCAGGTATTTAATGAGAAAATGCCAAGACTGGGTTTAATTTACTTGAAGGCTTCCTCCCCCCGAACTCACGCACAGAGAAGTGCCATTTTCGTGCATCAGAAAACATTAAGAGTGGCTTGGATCCTTTGAAATCTTCTTCAACTGAATCTTATGCTTGGGGGGAAGGGCCCTCAGACAATTAAATGGAAACAATCTGCTTACTTGGAAGCTGAGTCTTTGTGGACTGCTGATGATCTGGGGGACCCTCTGGGCTGCTCAGATTTTCAAAGTCTGCACAGATTCTGTCTCTTCTTCCCCCTCTGCCTCGTCCTCCACGGAACCCTCCTGCATCTCACCAGCCTCCAGTGCTGAGTTCTGAGCTGACAGCCATTGCTCTTTGTTCTATTTCTCTGGTGATGAACTGAACTTGGCCGTCTGATGCCACCAACATAGTGTATGTGTGTCGTGGGTGAAGGAGGGCAGGTGTACAGTGGCAGGGCTGGGACACTGCTATACACTAAAAGTCCTGATCTTTATCTCTGCTTATCTTCGTGTCTCTGAAGATGACAAACCGTTTTGTCTTCAAGAGCCACTATCATCTTAATATCACAACTAAAGGAATCAATTTCCTCTCTTGTCCTTGTAACACTCTTCCCCATCTCTTTTGTATCTGGCTGGCTTCTCATACTGAAGCGCCAGACCCAACTCCAGCTGCAGGAAGACTCCCTGATCCTTGCATCTGAGTCCCGTGATGGTCTGTAATGGCACCTGCCCCTCCATCTACCTCCACCAAGACTCAGAGAACCTTTTCTATGAAGGGCCAGAAAGAAAATATTTCCAGCTGTGCCGGCCACATGAGGTCTCTGTCACAGCTACTCAGCTGTGCCACTGTAGCTTATCAGCCACGGGCGTGACCGTGTTCCAATAAAACTGTATTGACAGATACTGAAATTTGAATTTTATATAATTTACATGTACCGTGAAGTATTATTCTTCTTTTGATATATTTTCTGACCATTTAATTATTGAAAGGCCATTCTTGGCTGCAAATTATACAGAAAAGAGTGACAGGATAAATTTGACCTTTAGGCTTTGCCATAGTTTCCTGTTCTTTCAACCTTTTGTTGGTTTAATTGACTATTTTTAGTCTCACTGTGGTGAAAGCCTCCTTTGAAAACCTCCCATCTTGCCACCTCTAGGACCCAGCAGGGAGCCCAGCCTGTGCAGGAGAGGTTAACCTTGCGAATTGCTGCTTTGTGGCCATGGAGCCAGCCGGATGGATGACTGTGTCATGAAAAAATGCTTTAGCGGTATATAAGTCACATGAAGATCTCTTTGGCCCTCACCACACCCAAACAGGAAAAAGCATGATATAATTGCAACCTGAGAACATTAAAAATGGCTTTGAATCCTTTCACATCTTCTGCAATTGAATTGTGCGCTCAAGAGAAGGAAGGGCTCCAGACGTGGCTCTGTAAGTGGAAATACGTAGTATGCTGCTTTGCTCACCTAAATAATCTCCTCTGCTTGGTAAAAATCTTTCCAGGATTAAACAATTCCTTTCCCCTTCTTCTCCGTAAAGCCTCCTTAGGCCCATGAGTGTTTAATTATCAGTGTTTCCTCTGTTTGGCATTTTCTTTTCTGTGGCTCATTCCTTCTCATTTTTTGGTGTTGGCTTCAATGTCACCTCCTCACAGAGGCTTCCTCCGACTCCTCTGACAGTACAGACACTTGTTCCCACCCCGTACTTCAGTACTGTCTTTTCCTCTCCCAGTACAATCATAATTTGAAATTCCTATCTACTTACTTGCTTGATTTTTACCTCACCAATCTAGCAGAGTTCCTTGTTCTCCGTAGGTGCTCAATAAATATTTGTTGAATGCATGAATGAAAGTTGGCTGCCTGCATCACATTGCCTATATTTATTTATTTTTAAAGTTTTATTTATTTATTTTTATTGTTTGGGATTCATTGAGGGTACAAAGAATTAGGTTACACTGATTGCATTTGTTAGATAAACTCCCTCTTATAATTATGTCCCAACCCTCAAGAAATCTGCCATAAACCATGCACCTCCCCCTTCCACTCCCATCTCCCCATTTGCTCATTCCCCTACCCTCCCCCATTGTATTAGCTCATCTACTGCTTTAATATTAGAATTGAATAAATTGGATATTTGCTTCTCCATTCTTGTGATGCTTGACTAAGAAGAATTTGTTCAGGCAGGCACAGTGCCTCACACCTGTAATCCTAGCACTCTGGGAGACCAAGGTGGATGGATTGCTTGAGCTCATAAGTTCAAGACCAGCCTAAACAAAAGCAATACTCCCATCTCTACTAAAAATAGAAAAACAAACAAAGGCAAGAGCCTTGCTTGAGCTAGATTTGGAGGTTGTTGTGAGCTATGATAACATGGCACTCTACCCACCCAGGGTGAAGGCTTGAGACTCTGTCTGAAAAAAAAGAAAGAAAGAAAGAAAGAAAGAAAGAAAGAAAGAAAGAAAGAAAGAAAGAAAGAAAGAAAGAAAGAAAGAAAGAAAGAGGTGTTCCACCTCCATCCAGTTAATACAAAAGATGTAAAGTCTTCATCTTTTTTTTCATGGTTGAATAGTATTCATGGTATACATATACGATAGTTTGTTAAACAGTTTCAGGGTTGGTCGGCATTTAGGTTGTTTCCACATTTTGGCAATTATAAATTGAGCTATGATAAACAATCTAGTGCAAATGTCCTTATGAGCAAATGATTTTTTTTCTTCTGGATAGATGCCTAGTAATGAAATTGCAGGATCAAATGGGAGGTCTAATTTGAGATCTTTGTGAATTCTCCATACTTCCTTTCAAAGAGTTTGCAGTCCCACCAGCAGAATCAAAGTGTTCCCTTCGCTCCACATCCACCTCCACACCAGCATCTGCAGCTTTGAGATGCTGTGATGTGGGCCATTCTTACTGGAATTAGGTGATATCTCAAGGTGGATTTAATTTGCATTTCTCTGATAGTTAGGGACAATGAATTTTTTTTTATATATTTGTTAGCCATTTGTCTGTCTTCTTTAGAGAAGATTCTATTCATGTCTCTTGCCCATTAATATATGGGATTATTGGGTCTCTTTTGATTGTTGTTGATTAATTTGAGTTCTCTATAGATCCTAGTTAGCAAGCTTTTGCCTGATACATAATATGCAAATATCTTTGCCCATTCTGAAGGTTGTCTATTTGCTTTGGTTGCCACAGAAATCTTCATAAAATCTCCCCTGAGTCCGATATCTTCAAGTGTTTTCCACATATGTTCTTTGAGGATTTTTATTGTTTCCTGCCTTATATTTAAATCTTTTATCCATCTTGAGTCAATTGTTATAAGTGGTGAGAAGTGTGGGTCCAGTTTCAGTCTTTTACATATGGTTATTCAGTTCTCCCAACACCATTTACTAAATAGGAATTCTTTTCTCCAGTGTATGTTCTTCTTTGGTTTATCAAAGATCAGGTGGCTGTAAGATGTTAGTTTCATCTCATGGTTTTCTTTTAGGTTCCAAATGTCAATATGTCTATTTTTGTGCTCATACCATGCTGTTTTGATCACTAAGGCCTTGTATATAGTGGAAATTCTGGTAAGGTGTACCCTGGCTTTGTTTTTATTACTAAGAATTGTCTTGGCTATATGTGGTTTCTTCTGGTTCCACACAAAATGAAGAATTATTTCATCCAAATCTTGAAAGTATGATGATGGCATTTTAATGGGAATTGCATTGAATCTATATATTTCTTTGGGAATTATAGACATTTTCACAATGTTGATTCTTCCCAGCATTGAACATGGTGTGCTCTTCCATTTCTTAATATCTTCTGCTATTTCTTTTCTTACGGTTTTGTAATTTTCTTTGTAGAAGTCCTTTACCTCTTTTGTTATGAATATTCCTAGGAATTTAATTATTTTTGAAGCTACTGTTAAGAGAATTGTGTCCTTGATTAGCTTCTTATCTTGGCTGTTATGGGCATCTACTGATTTGTGGACATTGATTTCATATACTGAGACATTGTTGTATTTTTTGATCATTTATAGGAGTCTTGGGGTAAAGTCTCTGAGGTTCTCTAAGTATAAGATCATATTGTTTGCAAAGAGGGAGAGTTTGACCTCCTCTGCCCCCATTTGGATACCCTTTATTTCCTTCTCTTGCCAGATTGTATTGGCTAGAACTTCTAGCACTATGTTCAATAGTAGTGGTGATAGAGGACAACCTTGTCTGGTTCCAGTGCTAAGTGGAAAAATTTTCAGTTTTACTCCATTTATTATAATGTTAGTTGTGGTTTTGTCATAGATAGCTTTGATCAAATTAAGAAATGTCCCACCTATTTCTATATTCTTAAGTGTTCTAATTAGAAAAAGATACTGAATTTTATTAAATACTTTTTCCGCATCTATTGAGAGGATCATATGGTCTTTGTTTTTGCTTCTGTTGATATGGTGAATTATGTTTATGGACTTGTGTATGTTAAACCAGCCTTGCATCCCTGGGATGAAACTTACTTGATCATGATGAAAAAAAATTTTTTTTAATGTGTAGTGGTAGTCTATTGGCTAGGATATAATTGAGAATTTTTGCATCATTAGTGAAATCGGTCTGAAGTTCTCCTTTTTAGTTGGGTCTTTTCCTGGTTTTGGTATCAGGGTGATGTTTACTTCATAGAATGTGTTGGGGAAGAGTCCTTCCTTCTCAATTTTTGGGAATGATTTCTGTAGAATGGGTATAGCTCTTCTTTTGAAGGTTTGATAGAATTCTGGTGTGAAGCCATGCAGACAAGGGTATTTTTTTGTTGGGAGAGTTTTATTTTTTCTTCAATCTCAGTTCTTAAAATTAGTCTGCTGAAGAAATCTATTTATTTTTGGTTAAGTCTAGGGAGAGGGTGTAATTCCAAGTATTAATCCATTTCCTCCACATTGTCAAATTTCTGGACCTTTTTACATTCCCTGATAGTCTCCTTCATTTCCTTTATCTCTACTATAGTCTTTCTATTATCTACATATCTTGCAACTGAATTTTGTTTCTGTCTTTCCATTTTCTTGTTCAATCTTTTTAATTGTCTTTATCATCGTCTTTTTATTTGTTGTTGTTTGTTTGTTGTTTGTTTTTTGCAGCTTTTGGCCAGGGCTGGGTTTGAACCCACCACCTGTGGCATATGGGGCCAATGCCCTACCCCTTTGAGCCCAGGTGCCACCCCTATTATCCACATTTTAAATCCTCTGTCAATTCCATTAATTCTTTATAGGTGGAGTGTTCTGCAGTAGTTGCCTCATAGTCCCTTGAGGGAGTTGCTCTGTTTTGGTTTTTTCCGTTGCCTGAATTTTTCTGTTGGTTCCTTCTCATGTGTTCTTTCTTCTTGTTCACCTCCTTGTCCTCCTTCATACTTCTCACTTCCTCCTTTGCTTCAAATTCCCTTGTCTCAGAGCTTAGGTCTTGAATTGGCCTCAGCCTGAGCAAAGCCAAAGTCTTCCCCATGGCCAAAAAAATAGGATTCCTTGCTCTTGATGACAATATGTTGCAATATGTCACCAAGACACCAGGTGGCACTGTGGTTTTTTAGGAGACAGCATAGCCAGTGGTTTCTATGGTCCTTATTCCTATCTTAGTTGCCTTTGGTGATTGCCTGATTGTTTCCTCAGCATTCAGACCTTGCTGAGGAAAGGGTTGGGATCCTGAATCTCACAAGAATCCTTCAGGGGCAAGTCTCTTTAGTGCCCCATGACTCCAGTTCCCCTTGGGTGTGGGAGCCCATCAGCAGGTCCCAAAAGTAACGTTTTAATCCCAGCAAACAGAATTAAGACAGCCATACTATAGACCCCTTTCGAAGTCCTTCTCACTATCTTCCCATTATGGTGCCCCCCTAGCTGCCAATACCTTCTCATTATGGCTGCCTTGCCAGCCACTAAACCTATGGCAAATCCACTCCAAGTGATATCAAATGTGGTTGCTGTGTACTGTTCCAGTCTGCCCACTCTAACAAGCTTTCCACTCAATGGAATCTTCCCCAACCAACTGAGAACTCCAGATAGGTTTCCTCCTGTCCCTGACCTCCATGGGGGACCAGCCAATCCCAGGATGTCACAACTTGCCTAATTCATCATATTTACATCATTCCATATCATA